>CAJUXJ010000417.1:0-52945 GCA_910589775.1 Avena eriantha
AGTTTTTTGTTGGTTTAGCTTTGTTTAGGTCATATCTACATGGAAAACAAAGGTTGGGACCTTATAGCACAGAAATTTCGCAATACCCCCACTCCAGAACCTAAAGGTAACCCCGCGGGTCTACCCCTACACCTAGTCCAGGTCATACTGAGCTTAAGGTTATTTCACACATGTGAAGAAGCATGTAGCCGGGATCTAGACAATTGCTCCACAACGCCCCACACAACAATACATTGACCACACCAAATTCCCATGGTTTCTGACTGCCTTTCACTGCTAGCCATGGGTCCTAGCCCGGCGGATTTCCAGCGAAACCCTAGTCGGTGGGCCCGCAAGTCTACCCCTGTAGCTTTCTTATACGAGGTTCAGACAACCCGCTTTTTTGTTGGTTTCGCCTTGTTTAGGTCATATCAATGGAAAACAAAGGTGGCCCTTATAGACAGCTCGCCCCCCGGTATCTACCCGCAGGGACTGTTACACCTACACGTCAGGAAATCTACTAAGTGTTATCGCACCGCATGTGAAGAAGGTCAGACCGAGGATCTAGACATTGCATCCATGACATTCCACCCACACTTGGACACATATACTAGGTCCACGTGCAAGTTCCAGTGGGATTCCGGAGCTCCCGGCGGACCTTTTCCAGCGAAACCCTAGTCGGTGGGGCCCGCGGGTCTACCCCTGTAGCTTTCTTAGTACGAGGTTCAGACAACGCGCTTTTTTTGTTGGTTTAGCTTTGTTTAGGTCAATCTACAGGGGAAAACAAAGGTTGGGACCTTATAGCACATGCTAGCCCCCCTGGTATACCCGCAGCGGGACTGTTACCCCTACACGTCCAGGAATCTACTAGTGTTATCGCCCGCGGGTCTAACCCTTGTAGTTTCTTAGTACGAAATTCAGACAACTCGCTTTTTTGTTGGTTAGCTTTGTTTAGGTCATATCTACATGGAAAACAAAGGTTGGGACCTTATAGCACATGCTAGCCCCCCGGTATACCCGCAACGGGACTGTTACCCCTACACGTCCAGGAATCTACTAAGTGTTATCGCACGCATGTGAAGAAGGTCAGACCGGGGATCTAGACATTGCATCCATGGACTATTCCACCACACTTGGACACATATACTAGGTCCACGTGCAAGTTCCAGTGGGATTCCGGAGCTCCGACGGTCCTTTTCCAGCGAAACCCTAGTCGGTGGGGCCCGTGGGTCTACCCCTGTAGCTTTCTTAGTACGAGGTTCAGACAACACGCTTTTTTGTTGGTTTAGCTTTGTTTAGGTCATATCTACATGGAAACCAAAGGTTGGGACCTTATAGCACATGCTAGCCCCCGGTATACCCGCAGCGGGACTGTTACCCCCTACACGTCCAGGAATCTACTAAGTGTTATCGCACGCATGTGAAGAAGGTCAGACCGGGGATCTAGACATTGCATCCATGGACCTTCCACCACACTTGGACACATATACTAGGTCCACGTGCAAGTTCCAGTGGGATTCCGGAGCTCCGGCGGTCCTTTTCCAGCGAAACCCTAGTCGGTGGGGCCCGCGGGTCTACCCCTGTAGCTTTCTTAGTACGAGGTTCAGACAACGCGCTTTTTTGTTGGTTTAGCTTTGTTTAGGTCATATCTACATGGAAAACAAAGGTTGGGACCTTATAGCACATGCTAGCCCCCCGGTAAACCCGCAGCGGGACTGTTACCCCTACACGTCCAGGAATCTACTAAGTGTTATCGCACGCATGTGAAGAAGGTCAGACCGGGGATCTAGACATTGCATCCATGGACCTTCCACCACACTTGGACACATATACTAGGTCCACGTGCAAGTTCCAGTGGGATTCCGGAGCTCCGGCGGCCCTTTTCCAGCGAAACTCTAGTCGGTGGGGCCCGCGGGTCTACCCCTGTAGCTTTCTTAGTACGAGGTTCATACAACGCGCTTTTTTGTTGGTTTAGCTTTGTTTAGGTCATATCTACATGGAAAACAAAGGTTGGGACCTTATAGCACATGCTAGCCCCCCGGTATACCCGCAGCGGGACTGTTACCCCTACACGTCCAGGAATCTACTAAGTGTTATCGCCCGCGGGTCTACCCCTGTAGCTTTCTTAGTACGAGGTTCAGACAACGCGCTTTTTTGTTGGTTTAGCTTTGTTTAGGTCATATCTACATGGAAAACAAAGGTTGGAACCTTATAGCACATGCTAGCCCCCCGGTATACCCGCAGCGGGACTGTTACCCCTACACGTCCAGGAATCTACTAAGTGTTATCGCCCGCGGGTCTACCCCTGTAGCTTTCTTACTACGAGGTTCAGACAACGCGCTTTTTTGTTGGTTTAGCTTTGTTTAGGTCATATCTACATGGAAAACAAAGGTTGGGACCTTATAGCACATGCTAGCCCCCCGGTATACCCGCAGCGGGACTGTTACCCCTACACGTCCAGGAATCTACTAAGTGTTATCGCACGTATGTGAAGAAGGTCAGACCGGGGATCTAGACATTGCATCCATGGACATTCCACCACACTTGGACACATATACTAGGTCCACGTGCAAGTTCCAGTGGGATTCCGGAGCTCCGGCGGACCTTTTCCAGCGAAACCCTAGTCGGTGGGGCCCGCGGGTCTACCCCTGTAGCTTTCTTAGTACGAGGTTCAGACAACGCGCTTTTTTGTTGGTTTAGCTTTGTTTAGGTCAATCTACAGGGAAAACAAAGGTTGGGACCTTATAGCACATGCTAGCCCCCCGGTATACCCGCAGCGGGACTGTTACCCCTACACGTCCAGGAATCTACTCAGTGTTATCGCCCGCGGGTCTACCCTTGTAGTTTTCTTAGTACGAAATTCAGACAACCTCGCTTTTTTGTTGGTTTAGCTTTGTTTAGGTCATATCTACATGGAAAACAAAGGTTGGGACCTTATAGCACATGCTAGCCCCCCGGTATACCCGCAGCGGGACTGTTACCCCTACACGTCCAGGAATCTACTAAGTGTTATCGCACGCATGTGAAGAAGGTCAGACCGGGGATCTAGACATTGCATCCATGGACATTCCACCACACTTGGACACATATACTAGGTCCACGTGCAAGTTCCAGTGGGATTCCGGATCTCCGACGGTCCTTTTCCAGCGAAACCCTAGTCGGTGGGGCCCGTGGGTCTACCCCTGTAGCTTTCTTAGTACGAGGTTCAGACAACACGCTTTTTTGTTGGTTTAGCTTTGTTTAGGTCATATCTACATGGAAACAAAGGTTGGGACCTTATAGCACATGCTAGCCCCCCGGTATACCCGCAGCAGGGACTGTTACCCCTACACGTCCAGGAATCTACTAAGTGTTATCGCACGCATGTGAAGAAGGTCAGACCGGGGATCTAGACATTGCATCCATGGACCTTCCACCACACTTGGACACATATACTAGGTCCACGTGCAAGTTCCAGTGGGATTCCGGAGCTCCGGCGGTCCTTTTCCAGCGAAACCCTAGTCGGTGGGGCCCGCGGGTCTACCCCTGTAGCTTTCTTAGTACGAGGTTCAGACAACGCGCTTTTTTGTTGGTTTAGCTTTGTTTAGGTCATATCTACATGGAAAACAAAGGTTGGGACCTTATAGCACATGCTAGCCCCCCGGTAAACCCGCAGCGGGACTGTTACCCCTACACGTCCAGGAATCTACTAAGTGTTATCGCACGCATGTGAAGAAGGTCAGACCGGGGATCTAGACATTGCATCCATGGACCTTCCACCACACTTGGACACATATACTAGGTCCACGTGCAAGTTCCAGTGGGATTCCGGAGCTCCGGCGGCCCTTTTCCAGCGAAACTCTAGTCGGTGGGGCCCGCGGGTCTACCCCTGTAGCTTTCTTAGTACGAGGTTCAGACAACGCGCTTTTTTGTTGGTTTAGCTTTGTTTAGGTCATATCTACATGGAAAACAAAGGTTGGGAACCTTATAGCACATGCTAGCCCCCCGGTATACCCGCAGCGGGACTGTTACCCCTACACGTCCAGGAATCTACTAAGTGTTATCGCCCGCGGGTCTACCCCTGTAGCTTTCTTAGTACGAGGTTCAGACAACGCGCTTTTTTGTTGGTTTAGCTTTGTTTAGGTCATATCTACATGGAAAACAAAGGTTGGACCTTATAGCACATGCTAGCCCCCCGGTATACCCGCAGCGGGACTGTTACCCCTACACGTCCAGGAATCTACTAAGTGTTATCGCCCGCGGGTCTACCCTTGTAGCTTTCTTAGTACGAGGTTCAGACAACGCGCTTTTTTGTTGGTTTAGCTTTGTTTAGGTCATATCTACATGGAAAACAAAGGTTGGGACCTTATAGCACATGCTAGCCCCCCGGTATACCCGCAGCGGGACTGTTACACCTACACGTCCAGGAATCTACTAAGTGTTATCGCACGCATGTGAAGAAGGTCAGACCGAGGATCTAGACATTGCATCCATGGACATTCCACCACACTTGGACACATATACTAGGTCCACGTGCAAGTTCCAGTGGGATTCCGGAGCTCCGGCGGACCTTTTCCAGCGAAACCCTAGTCGGTGGGGCCCGCGGGTCTACCCCTGTAGCTTTCTTAGTACGAGGTTCAGACAACGCGCTTTTTTGTTGGTTTAGCTTTGTTTAGGTCAATCTACAGGGAAAACAAAGGTTGGGACCTTATAGCACATGCTAGCCCCCCGGTATACCCGCAGCGGGACTGTTACCCCTACACGTCCAGGAATCTACTAAGTGTTATCGCCCGCGGGTCTACCCTTGTAGTTTTCTTAGTACGAAATTCAGACAACTCGCTTTTTTGTTGGTTTAGCTTTGTTTAGGTCATATCTACATGGAAAACAAAGGTTGGGACCTTATAGCACATGCTAGCCCCCCGGTATACCCGCAGCGGGACTGTTACCCCTACACGTCCAGGAATCTACTAAGTGTTATCGCACGCATGTGAAGAAGGTCAGACCGGGGATCTAGACATTGCATCCATGGACATTCCACCACACTTGGACACATATACTAGGTCCACGTGCAAGTTCCAGTGGGATTCCGGATCTCCGACGGTCCTTTTCCAGCGAAACCCTAGTCGGTGGGGCCCGTGGGTCTACCCCTGTAGCTTTCTTAGTACGAGGTTCAGACAACACGCTTTTTTGTTGGTTTAGCTTTGTTTAGGTCATATCTACATGGAAACCAAAGGTTGGGACCTTATAGCACATGCTAGCCCCCCGGTATACCCGCAGCAGGACTGTTACCCCTACACGTCCAGGAATCTACTAAGTGTTATCGCACGCATGTGAAGAAGGTCAGACCGGGGATCTAGACATTGCATCCATGGACCTTCCACCACACTTGGACACATATACTAGGTCCACGTGCAAGTTCCAGTGGGATTCCGGAGCTCCGGCGGTCCTTTTCCAGCGAAACCCTAGTCGGTGGGGCCCGCGGGTCTACCCCTGTAGCTTTCTTAGTACGAGATTCAGACAACGCGCTTTTTTGTTGGTTTAGCTTTGTTTAGGTCATATCTACATGGAAAACAAAGGTTGGGACCTTATAGCACATGCTAGCCCCCCGGTAAACCCGCAGCGGGACTGTTACCCCTACACGTCCAGGAATCTACTAAGTGTTATCGCACGCATGTGAAGAAGGTCAGACCGGGGATCTAGACATTGCATCCATGGACCTTCCACCACACTTGGACACATATACTAGGTCCACGTGCAAGTTCCAGTGGGATTCCGGAGCTCCGGCGGCCCTTTTCCAGCGAAACTCTAGTCGGTGGGGCCCGCGGGTCTACCCCTGTAGCTTTCTTAGTACGAGGTTCATACAACGCGCTTTTTTGTTGGTTTAGCTTTGTTTAGGTCATATCTACATGGAAAACAAAGGTTGGAACCTTATAGCACATGCTAGCCCCCCGGTATACCCGCAGCGGGACTGTTACCCCTACACGTCCAGGAATCTACTAAGTGTTATCGCCCGCGGGTCTACCCCTGTAGCTTTCTTAGTACGAGGTTCAGACAACGCGCTTTTTTGTTGGTTTAGCTTTGTTTAGTTCATATCTACATGGAAAACAAAGGTTGGAACCTTATAGCACATGCTAGCCCCCCGGTATACCCGCAGCGGGACTGTTACCCCTACACGTCGAGGAATCTACTAAGTGTTATCGCCCGCGGGTCTACCCCTGTAGCTTTCTTACTACGAGGTTCAGACAACGCGCTTTTTTGTTGGTTTAGCTTTGTTTAGGTCATATCTACATGGAAAACAAAGGTTGGGACCTTATAGCACATGCTAGCCCCCCGGTATACCCGCAGCGGGACTGTTACCCCTACACGTCCAGGAATCTACTAAGTGTTATCGCACGTATGTGAAGAAGGTCAGACCGGGGATCTAGACATTGCATCCATGGACATTCCACCACACTTGGACACATATACTAGGTCCACGTGCAAGTTCCAGTGGGATTCCGGAGCTCCGGCGGACCTTTTCCAGCGAAACCCTAGTCGGTGGGGCCCGCGGGTCTACCCCTGTAGCTTTCTTAGTACGAGGTTCAGACAACGCGCTTTTTTGTTGGTTTAGCTTTGTTTAGGTCAATCTACAGGGAAAACAAAGGTTGGGACCTTATAGCACATGCTAGCCCCCCGGTATACCCGCAGCGGGACTGTTACCCCTACACGTCCAGGAATCTACTAAGTGTTATCGCCCGCGGGTCTACCCTTGTAGTTTTCTTAGTACGAAATTCAGACAACTCGCTTTTTTGTTGGTTTAGCTTTGTTTAGGTCATATCTACATGGAAAACAAAGGTTGGGACCTTATAGCACATGCTAGCCCCCCGGTATACCCGCAGCGGGACTGTTACCCCTACACGTCCAGGAATCTACTAAGTGTTATCGCACGCATGTGAAGAAGGTCAGACCGGGGATCTAGACATTGCATCCATGGACATTCCACCACACTTGGACACATATACTAGGTCCACGTGCAAGTTCCAGTGGGATTCCGGATCTCCGACGGTCCTTTTCCAGCGAAACCCTAGTCGGTGGGGCCCGTGGGTCTACCCCTGTAGCTTTCTTAGTACGAGGTTCAGACAACACGCTTTTTTGTTGGTTTAGCTTTGTTTAGGTCATATCTACATGGAAACCAAAGGTTGGGACCTTATAGCACATGCTAGCCCCCCGGTATACCCGCAGCAGGACTGTTACCCCTACACGTCCAGGAATCTACTAAGTGTTATCGCACGCATGTGAAGAAGGTCAGACCGGGGATCTAGACATTGCATCCATGGACCTTCCACCACACTTGGACACATATACTAGGTCCACGTGCAAGTTCCAGTGGGATTCCGGAGCTCCGGCGGTCCTTTTCCAGCGAAACCCTAGTCGGTGGGGCCCGCGGGTCTACCCCTGTAGCTTTCTTAGTACGAGATTCAGACAACGCGCTTTTTTGTTGGTTTAGCTTTGTTTAGGTCATATCTACATGGAAAACAAAGGTTGGGACCTTATAGCACATGCTAGCCCCCCGGTAAACCCGCAGCGGGACTGTTACCCCTACACGTCCAGGAATCTACTAAGTGTTATCGCACGCATGTGAAGAAGGTCAGACCGGGGATCTAGACATTGCATCCATGGACCTTCCACCACACTTGGACACATATACTAGGTCCACGTGCAAGTTCCAGTGGGATTCCGGAGCTCCGGCGGCCCTTTTCCAGCGAAACTCTAGTCGGTGGGGCCCGCGGGTCTACCCCTGTAGCTTTCTTAGTACGAGGTTCATACAACGCGCTTTTTTGTTGGTTTAGCTTTGTTTAGGTCATATCTACATGGAAAACAAAGGTTGGAACCTTATAGCACATGCTAGCCCCCCGGTATACCCGCAGCGGGACTGTTACCCCTACACGTCCAGGAATCTACTAAGTGTTATCGCCCGCGGGTCTACCCCTGTAGCTTTCTTAGTACGAGGTTCAGACAACGCGCTTTTTTGTTGGTTTAGCTTTGTTTAGTTCATATCTACATGGAAAACAAAGGTTGGAACCTTATAGCACATGCTAGCCCCCCGGTATACCCGCAGCGGGACTGTTACCCCTACACGTCGAGGAATCTACTAAGTGTTATCGCCCGCGGGTCTACCCCTGTAGCTTTCTTACTACGAGGTTCAGACAACGCGCTTTTTTGTTGGTTTAGCTTTGTTTAGGTCATATCTACATGGAAAACAAAGGTTGGGACCTTATAGCACATGCTAGCCCCCCGGTATACCCGCAGCGGGACTGTTACCCCTACACGTCCAGGAATCTACTAAGTGTTATCGCACGCATGTGAAGAAGGTCAGACCGGGGATCTAGACATTGCATCCATGGACATTCCACCACACTTGGACACATATACTAGGTCCACGTGCAAGTTCCAGTGGGATTCCGGAGCTCCGGCGGACCTTTTCCAGCGAAACCCTAGTCGGTGGGGCCCGCGGGTCTACCCCTGTAGCTTTCTTAGTACGAGGTTCAGACAACGCGCTTTTTTGTTGGTTTAGCTTTGTTTAGGTCAATCTACAGGGAAAACAAAGGTTGGGACCTTATAGCACATGCTAGCCCCCCGGTATACCCGCAGCGGGACTGTTACCCCTACACGTCCAGGAATCTACTAAGTGTTATCGCCCGCGGGTCTACCCTTGTAGTTTTCTTAGTACGAAATTCAGACAACTCGCTTTTTTGTTGGTTTAGCTTTGTTTAGGTCATATCTACATGGAAAACAAAGGTTGGGACCTTATAGCACATGCTAGCCCCCCGGTATACCCGCAGCGGGACTGTTACCCCTACACGTCCAGGAATCTACTAAGTGTTATCGCACGCATGTGAAGAAGGTCAGACCGGGGATCTAGACATTGCATCCATGGACATTCCACCACACTTGGACACATATACTAGGTCCACGTGCAAGTTCCAGTGGGATTCCGGATCTCCGACGGTCCTTTTCCAGCGAAACCCTAGTCGGTGGGGCCCGTGGGTCTACCCCTGTAGCTTTCTTAGTACGAGGTTCAGACAACACGCTTTTTTGTTGGTTTAGCTTTGTTTAGGTCATATCTACATGGAAAACAAAGGTTGGGACCTTATAGCACATGCTAGCCCCCCGGTATACCCGCAGCAGGACTGTTACCCCTACACGTCCAGGAATCTACTAAGTGTTATCGCACGCATGTGAAGAAGGTCAGACCGGGGATCTAGACATTGCATCCATGGACCTTCCACCACACTTGGACACATATACTAGGTCCACGTGCAAGTTCCAGTGGGATTCCGGAGCTCCGGCGGTCCTTTTCCAGCGAAACCCTAGTCGGTGGGGCCCGCGGGTCTACCCCTGTAGCTTTCTTAGTACGAGGTTCAGACAACGCGCTTTTTTGTTGGTTTAGCTTTGTTTAGGTCATATCTACATGGAAAACAAAGGTTGGGACCTTATAGCACATGCTAGCCCCCCGGTATAACCCGCAGCGGGACTGTTACCCCTACACGTCCAGGAATCTACTAAGTGTTATCGCACGCATGTGAAGAAGGTCAGACCGGGGATCTAGACATTGCATCCATGGACCTTCCACCACACTTGGACACATATACTAGGTCCACGTGCAAGTTCCAGTGGGATTCCGGAGCTCCGGCGGTCCTTTTCCAGCGAAACCCTAGTCGGTGGGGCCCGCGGGTCTACCCCTGTAGCTTTCTTAGTACGAGGTTCAGACAACGCGCTTTTTTGTTGGTTTAGCTTTGTTTAGGTCATATCTACATGGAAAACAAAGGTTGGGACCTTATAGCACATGCTAGCCCCCCGGTATACCCGCAGCGGGACTGTTACCCCTACACGTCCAGGAATCTACTAAGTGTTATCGCACGCATGTGAAGAAGGTCAGACCGGGGATCTAGACATTGCATCCATGGACCTTCCACCACACTTGGACACATATACTAGGTCCACGTGCAAGTTCCAGTGGGATTCCGGAGCTCCGGCGGTCCTTTTCCAGCGAAACCCTAGTCGGTGGGGCCCGCGGGTCTACCCCTGTAGCTTTCTTAGTACGAGGTTCAGACAACGCGCTTTTTTGTTGGTTTAGCTTTGTTTAGGTCATATCTACATGGAAAACAAAGGTTGGGACCTTATAGCACATGCTAGCCCCCCGGTATACCCGCAGCGGGACTGTTACCCCTACACGTCCAGGAATCTACTAAGTGTTATCGCACGCATGTGAAGAAGGTCAGACCGGGGATCTAGACATTGCATCCATGGACATTCCACCACACTTGGACACATATACTAGGTCCACGTGCAAGTTCCAGTGGGATTCCGGAGCTCCGGCGGACCTTTTCCAGCGAAACCCTAGTCGGTGGGGCCCGCGGGTCTACCCCTGTAGCTTTCTTAGTACGAGGTTCAGACAACGCGCTTTTTTGTTGGTTTAGCTTTGTTTAGGTCATATCTACATGGAAAACAAAGGTTGGGACCTTATAGCACATGCTAGCCCCCCGGTATACCCGCAGCGGGACTGTTACCCCTACACGTCCAGGAATCTACTAAGTGTTATCGCCCGCGGGTCTACCCTGTAGCTTTCTTAGTACGAAGTTCAGACAACGCGCTTTTTTGTTGGTTTAGCTTTGTTTAGGTCATATCTACATGGAAAACAAAGGTTGGGACCTTATAGCACATGCTAGCCCCCCGGTATACCCGCAGCGGGACTGTTACCCCTACACGTCCAGGAATCTACTAAGTGTTATCGCACGCATGTGAAGAAGGTCAGACCGGGGATCTAGACATTGCATCCATGGACATTCCACCACACTTGGACACATATACTAGGTCCACGTGCAAGTTCCAGTGGGATTCCGGAGCTCCGACGGTCCTTTTCCAGCGAAACCCTAGTCGGTGGGGCCCGTGGGTCTACCCCTGTAGCTTTCTTAGTACGAGGTTCAGACAACGCGCTTTTTGTTGGTTTAGCTTTGTTTAGGTCATATCTACATGGAAAACAAAGGTTGGGACCTTATAGCACATGCTAGCCCCCCGGTATACCCGCAGCGGGACTGTTACCCCTACACGTCCAGGAATCTACTAAGTGTTATCGCACGCATGTGAAGAAGGTCAGACCGGGGATCTAGACATTGCATCCATGGACCTTCCACCACACTTGGACACATATACTAGGTCCACGTGCAAGTTCCAGTGGGATTCCGGAGCTCCGGCGGTCCTTTTCCAGCGAAACCCTAGTCGGTGGGGCCCGCGGGTCTACCCCTGTAGCTTTCTTAGTACGAGGTTCAGACAACGCGCTTTTTTGTTGGTTTAGCTTTGTTTAGGTCATATCTACATGGAAAACAAAGGTTGGGACCTTATAGCACATGCTAGCCCCCCGGTATACCCGCAGCGGGACTGTTACCCCTACACGTCCAGGAATCTACTAAGTGTTATCGCACGCATGTGAAGAAGGTCAGACCGGGGATCTAGACATTGCATCCATGGACCTTCCACCACACTTGGACACATATACTAGGTCCACGTGCAAGTTCCAGTGGGATTCCGGAGCTCCGGCGGTCCTTTTCCAGCGAAACCCTAGTCGGTGGGGCCCGCGGGTCTACCCCTGTAGCTTTCTTAGTACGAGGTTCAGACAACGCGCTTTTTTGTTGGTTTAGCTTTGTTTAGGTCATATCTACATGGAAAACAAAGGTTGGGACCTTATAGCACATGCTAGCCCCCCGGTATACCCGCAGCGGGACTGTTACCCCTACACGTCCAGGAATCTACTAAGTGTTATCGCACGCATGTGAAGAAGGTCAGACCGGGGATCTAGACATTGCATCCATGGACCTTCCACCACACTTGGACACATATACTAGGTCCACGTGCAAGTTCCAGTGGGATTCCGGAGCTCCGGCGGTCCTTTTCCAGCGAAACCCTAGTCGGTGGGGCCCGCGGGTCTACCCCTGTAGCTTTCTTAGTACGAGGTTCAGACAACGCGCTTTTTTGTTGGTTTAGCTTTGTTTAGGTCATATCTACATGGAAAACAAAGGTTGGGACCTTATAGCACATGCTAGCCCCCCGGTATACCCGCAGCGGGACTGTTACCCCTACACGTCCAGGAATCTACTAAGTGTTATCGCACGCATGTGAAGAAGGTCAGACCGGGGATCTAGACATTGCATCCATGGACCTTCCACCACACTTGGACACATATACTAGGTCCACGTGCAAGTTCCAGTGGGATTCCGGAGCTCCGGCGGTCCTTTTCCAGCGAAACCCTAGTCGGTGGGGCCCGCGGGTCTACCCCTGTAGCTTTCTTAGTACGAGGTTCAGACAACGCGCTTTTTTGTTGGTTTAGCTTTGTTTAGGTCATATCTACATGGAAAACAAAGGTTGGGACCTTATAGCACATGCTAGCCCCCCGGTATACCCGCAGCGGGACTGTTACCCCTACACGTCCAGGAATCTACTAAGTGTTATCGCACGCATGTGAAGAAGGTCAGACCGGGGATCTAGACATTGCATCCATGGACCTTCCACCACACTTGGACACATATACTAGGTCCACGTGCAAGTTCCAGTGGGATTCCGGAGCTCCGGCGGTCCTTTTCCAGCGAAACCCTAGTCGGTGGGCCCGGGGTCTACCCCTGTAGCTTTCTTAGTACGAGGTTCAGACAACGCGCTTTTTTGTTGGTTTAGCTTTGTTTAGGTCATATCTACATGGAAAACAAAGGTTGGGACCTTATAGCACATGCTAGCCCCCCGGTATACCCGCAGCGGGACTGTTACCCCTACACGTCCAGGAATCTACTAAGTGTTATCGCACGCATGTGAAGAAGGTCAGACCGGGGATCTAGACATTGCATCCATGGACCTTCCACCACACTTGGACACATATACTAGGTCCACGTGCAAGTTCCAGTGGGATTCCGGAGCTCCGGCGGTCCTTTTCCAGCGAAACCCTAGTCGGTGGGGCCCGCGGGTCTACCCCTGTAGCTTTCTTAGTACGAGGTTCAGACAACGCGCTTTTTTGTTGGTTTAGCTTGTTTAGGTCATATCTACATGGAAAACAAAGGTTGGGACCTTATAGCACATGCTAGCCCCCCGGTATACCCGCAGCGGGACTGTTACCCCTACACGTCCAGGAATCTACTAAGTGTTATCGCACGCATGTGAAGAAGGTCAGACCGGGGATCTAGACATTGCATCCATGGACCTTCCACCACACTTGGACACATATACTAGGTCCACGTGCAAGTTCCAGTGGGATTCCGGAGCTCCGGCGGTCCTTTTCCAGCGAAACCCTAGTCGGTGGGGCCCGCGGGTCTACCCCTGTAGCTTTCTTAGTACGAGGTTCAGACAACGCGCTTTTTTGTTGGTTTAGCTTTGTTTAGGTCATATCTACATGGAAAACAAAGGTTGGGACCTTATAGCACATGCTAGCCCCCCGGTATACCCGCAGCGGGACTGTTACCCCTACACGTCCAGGAATCTACTAAGTGTTATCGCACGCATGTGAAGAAGGTCAGACCGGGGATCTAGACATTGCATCCATGGACCTTCCACCACACTTGGACACATATACTAGGTCCACGTGCAAGTTCCAGTGGGATTCCGGAGCTCCGGCGGTCCTTTTCCAGCGAAACCCTAGTCGGTGGGGCCCGTGGGTCTACCCCTGTAGCTTTCTTAGTACGAGGTTCAGACAACGCGCTTTTTTGTTGGTTTAGCTTTGTTTAGGTCATATCTACATGGAAAACAAAGGTTGGGACCTTATAGCACATGCTAGCCCCCCGGTATACCCGCAGCGGGACTGTTACCCCTACACGTCCAGGAATCTACTAAGTGTTATCGCACGCATGTGAAGAAGGTCAGACCGGGGATCTAGACATTGCATCCATGGACCTTCCACCACACTTGGACACATATACTAGGTCCACGTGCAAGTTCCAGTGGGATTCCGGAGCTCCGGCGGTCCTTTTCCAGCGAAACCCTAGTCGGTGGGGCCCGCGGGTCTACCCCTGTAGCTTTCTTAGTACGAGGTTCAGACAACGCGCTTTTTTGTTGGTTTAGCTTTGTTTAGGTCATATCTACATGGAAAACAAAGGTTGGGACCTTATAGCACATGCTAGCCCCCCGGTATACCCGCAGCGGGACTGTTACCCCTACACGTCCAGGAATCTACTAAGTGTTATCGCACGCATGTGAAGAAGGTCAGACCGGGGATCTAGACATTGCATCCATGGACCTTCCACCACACTTGGACACATATACTAGGTCCACGTGCAAGTTCCAGTGGGATTCCGGAGCTCCGGCGGTCCTTTTCCAGCGAAACCCTAGTCGGTGGGGCCCGGGGTCTACCCCTGTAGCTTTCTTAGTACGAGGTTCAGACAACGCGCTTTTTTGTTGGTTTAGCTTTGTTTAGGTCATATCTACATGGAAACCAAAGGTTGGGACCTTATAGCACATGCTAGCCCCCCGGTATACCCGCAGCGGGACTGTTACCCCTACACGTCCAGGAATCTACTAAGTGTTATCGCACGCATGTGAAGAAGGTCAGACCGGGGATCTAGACATTGCATCCATGGACCTTCCACCACACTTGGACACATATACTAGGTCCACGTGCAAGTTCCAGTGGGATTCCGGAGCTCCGGCGGTCCTTTTCCAGCGAAACCCTAGTCGGTGGGGCCCGCGGGTCTACCCCTGTAGCTTTCTTAGTACGAGGTTCAGACAACGCGCTTTTTTGTTGGTTTAGCTTTGTTTAGGTCATATCTACATGGAAAACAAAGGTTGGGACCTTATAGCACATGCTAGCCCCCCGGTATACCCGCAGCGGGACTGTTACCCCTACACGTCCAGGAATCTACTAAGTGTTATCGCACGCATGTGAAGAAGGTCAGACCGGGGATCTAGACATTGCATCCATGGACCTTCCACCACACTTGGACACATATACTAGGTCCACGTGCAAGTTCCAGTGGGATTCCGGAGCTCCGGCGGTCCTTTTCCAGCGAAACCCTAGTCGGTGGGGCCCGCGGGTCTACCCCTGTAGCTTTCTTAGTACGAGGTTCAGACAACGCGCTTTTTTGTTGGTTTAGCTTTGTTTAGGTCATATCTACATGGAAAACAAAGGTTGGGACCTTATAGCACATGCTAGCCCCCCGGTATACCCGCAGCGGGACTGTTACCCCTACACGTCCAGGAATCTACTAAGTGTTATCGCACGCATGTGAAGAAGGTCAGACCGGGGATCTAGACATTGCATCCATGGACCTTCCACCACACTTGGACACATATACTAGGTCCACGTGCAAGTTCCAGTGGGATTCCGGAGCTCCGGCGGTCCTTTTCCAGCGAAACCCTAGTCGGTGGGGCCCGTGGGTCTACCCCTGTAGCTTTCTTAGTACGAGGTTCAGACAACGCGCTTTTTTGTTGGTTTAGCTTTGTTTAGGTCATATCTACATGGAAACAAAGGTTGGGACCTTATAGCACATGCTAGCCCCCCGGTATACCCGCAGCGGGACTGTTACCCCTACACGTCCAGGAATCTACTAAGTGTTATCGCACGCATGTGAAGAAGGTCAGACCGGGGATCTAGACATTGCATCCATGGACCTTCCACCACACTTGGACACATATACTAGGTCCACGTGCAAGTTCCAGTGGGATTCCGGAGCTCCGGCGGTCCTTTTCCAGCGAAACCCTAGTCGGTGGGGCCCGCGGGTCTACCCCTGTAGCTTTCTTAGTACGAGGTTCAGACAACGCGCTTTTTTGTTGGTTTAGCTTTGTTTAGGTCATATCTACATGGAAAACAAAGGTTGGGACCTTATAGCACATGCTAGCCCCCCGGTATACCCGCAGCGGGACTGTTACCCCTACACGTCCAGGAATCTACTAAGTGTTATCGCACGCATGTGAAGAAGGTCAGACCGGGGATCTAGACATTGCATCCATGGACCTTCCACCACACTTGGACACATATACTAGGTCCACGTGCAAGTTCCAGTGGGATTCCGGAGCTCCGGCGGTCCTTTTCCAGCGAAACCCTAGTCGGTGGGGCCCGGGGTCTACCCCTGTAGCTTTCTTAGTACGAGGTTCAGACAACGCGCTTTTTGTTGGTTTAGCTTTGTTTAGGTCATATCTACATGGAAACAAAGGTTGGGACCTTATAGCACATGCTAGCCCCCCGGTATACCCGCAGCGGGACTGTTACCCCTACACGTCCAGGAATCTACTAAGTGTTATCGCACGCATGTGAAGAAGGTCAGACCGGGGATCTAGACATTGCATCCATGGACCTTCCACCACACTTGGACACATATACTAGGTCCACGTGCAAGTTCCAGTGGGATTCCGGAGCTCCGGCGGTCCTTTTCCAGCGAAACCCTAGTCGGTGGGGCCCGCGGGTCTACCCCTGTAGCTTTCTTAGTACGAGGTTCAGACAACGCGCTTTTTTGTTGGTTTAGCTTTGTTAGGTCATATCTACATGGAAAACAAAGGTTGGGACCTTATAGCACATGCTAGCCCCCGGTATACCCGCAGCGGGACTGTTACCCCTACACGTCCAGGAATCTACTAAGTGTTATCGCACGCATGTGAAGAAGGTCAGACCGGGGATCTAGACATTGCATCCATGGACCTTCCACCACACTTGGACACATATACTAGGTCCACGTGCAAGTTCCAGTGGGATTCCGGAGCTCCGGCGGTCCTTTTCCAGCGAAACCCTAGTCGGTGGGGCCCGTGGGTCTACCCCTGTAGCTTTCTTAGTACGAGGTTCAGACACGCGCTTTTTTGTTGGTTTAGCTTTGTTTAGGTCATATATACATGGAAAACAAAGGTTGGGACCTTATAGCACATGCTAGCCCCCCGGTATACCCGCAGCGGGACTGTTACCCCTACACGTCCAGGAATCTACTAAGTGTTATCGCACGCATGTGAAGAAGGTCAGACCGGGGATCTAGACATTACATCCATGGACCTTCCACCACACTTGGACACATATACTAGGTCCACGTGCAAGTTCCAGTGGGATTCCGGAGCTCCGGCGGTCCTTTTCCAGCGAAACCCTAGTCGGTGGGGCCCGTGGGTCTACCCCTGTAGCTTTCTTAGTACGAGGTTCAGACAACGCGCTTTTTTGTTGGTTTAGCTTTGTTTAGGTCATATCTACATGGAAAACAAAGGTTGGGACCTTATAGCACATGCTAGCCCCCCGGTATACCCGCAGCGGGACTGTTACCCCTACACGTCCAGGAATCTACTAAGTGTTATCGCACGCATGTGAAGAAGGTCAGACCGGGGATCTAGACATTGCATCCATGGACCTTCCACCACACTTGGACACATATACTAGGTCCACGTGCAAGTTCCAGTGGGATTCCGGAGCTCCGGCGGTCCTTTTCCAGCGAAACCCTAGTCGGTGGGGCCCGTGGGTCTACCCCTGTAGCTTTCTTAGTACGAGGTTCAGACAACGCGCTTTTTTGTTGGTTTAGCTTTGTTTAGGTCATATCTACATGGAAAACAAAGGTTGGGACCTTATAGCACATGCTAGCCCCCCGGTATACCCGCAGCGGGACTGTTACCCCTACACGTCCAGGAATCTACTAAGTGTTATCGCACGCATGTGAAGAAGGTCAGACCGGGGATCTAGACATTACATCCATGGACCTTCCACCACACTTGGACACATATACTAGGTCCACGTGCAAGTTCCAGTGGGATTCCGGAGCTCCGGCGGTCCTTTCCAGCGAAACCCTAGTCGGTGGGGCCCGTGGGTCTACCCCTGTAGCTTTCTTAGTACGAGGTTCAGACAACGCGCTTTTTTGTTGGTTAGCTTTGTTTAGGTCATATCTACATGGAAAACAAAGGTTGGGACCTTATAGCACATGCTAGCCCCCCGGTATACCCGCAGCGGGACTGTTACCCCTACACGTCCAGGAATCTACTAAGTGTTATCGCACGCATGTGAAGAAGGTCAGACCGGGGATCTAGACATTGCATCCATGGACCTTCCACCACACTTGGACACATATACTAGGTCCACGTGCAAGTTCCAGTGGGATTCCGAGCTCCGGCGGTCCTTTTCCAGCGAAACCCTAGTCGGTGGGGCCCGCGGGTCTACCCCTGTAGCTTTCTTAGTACGAGGTTCAGACAACGCGCTTTTTTGTTGGTTTAGCTTTGTTTAGGTCATATCTACATGGAAAACAAAGGTTGGGACCTTATAGCACATGCTAGCCCCCCGGTATACCCGCAGCGGGACTGTTACCCCTACACGTCCAGGAATCTACTAAGTGTTATCGCACGCATGTGAAGAAGGTCAGACCGGGGATCTAGACATTGAATCCATGGACCTTCCACCACACTTGGACACATATACTAGGTCCACGTGCAAGTTCCAGTGGGATTCCGGAGCTCCGGCGGTCCTTTTCCAGCGAAACCCTAGTCGGTGGGGCCCGGGGGTCTACCCCTGTAGCTTTCTTAGTACGAGGTTCAGACAACGCGCTTTTTTGTTGGTTTAGCTTTGTTTAGGTCATATCTACATGGAAAACAAAGGTTGGGACCTTATAGCACATGCTAGCCCCCGGTATACCCGCAGCGGGACTGTTACCCCTACACGTCCAGGAATCTACTAAGTGTTATCGCACGCATGTGAAGAAGGTCAGACCGGGGATCTAGACATTGCATCCATGGACCTTCCACCACACTTGGACACATATACTAGGTCCACGTGCAAGTTCCAGTGGGATTCCGGAGCTCCGGCGGTCCTTTTCCAGCGAAACCCTAGTCGGTGGGGCCCGCGGGTCTACCCCTGTAGCTTTCTTAGTACGAGGTTCAGACAACGCGCTTTTTTGTTGGTTTAGCTTTGTTTAGGTCATATCTACATGGAAAACAAAGGTTGGGACCTTATAGCACATGCTAGCCCCCCGGTATACCCGCAGCGGGACTGTTACCCCTACACGTCCAGGAATCTACTAAGTGTTATCGCACGCATGTGAAGAAGGTCAGACCGGGGATCTAGACATTGCATCCATGGACCTTCCACCACACTTGGACACATATACTAGGTCCACGTGCAAGTTCCAGTGGGATTCCGGAGCTCCGGCGGTCCTTTTCCAGCGAAACCCTAGTCGGTGGGGCCCGCGGGTCTACCCCTGTAGCTTTCTTAGTACGAGGTTCAGACAACGCGCTTTTTTGTTGGTTTAGCTTTGTTTAGGTCATATCTACATGGAAAACAAAGGTTGGGACCTTATAGCACATGCTAGCCCCCCGGTATACCCGCAGCGGGACTGTTACCCCTACACGTCCAGGAATCTACTAAGTGTTATCGCACGCATGTGAAGAAGGTCAGACCGGGGATCTAGACATTGCATCCATGGACCTTCCACCACACTTGGACACATATACTAGGTCCACGTGCAAGTTCCAGTGGGATTCCGGAGCTCCGGCGGTCCTTTTCCAGCGAAACCCTAGTCGGTGGGGCCCGCGGGTCTACCCCTGTAGCTTTCTTAGTACGAGGTTCAGACAACGCGCTTTTTTGTTGGTTTAGCTTTGTTTAGGTCATATCTACATGGAAAACAAAGGTTGGGACCTTATAGCACATGCTAGCCCCCCGGTATACCCGCAGCGGGACTGTTACCCCTACACGTCCAGGAATCTACTAAGTGTTATCGCACGCATGTGAAGAAGGTCAGACCGGGGATCTAGACATTGCATCCATGGACCTTCCACCACACTTGGACACATATACTAGGTCCACGTGCAAGTTCCAGTGGGATTCCGGAGCTCCGGCGGTCCTTTTCCAGCGAAACCCTAGTCGGTGGGGCCCGTCGGGTCTACCCCTGTAGCTTTCTTAGTACGAGGTTCAGACAACGCGCTTTTTGTTGGTTTAGCTTTGTTAGGTCATATCTACATGGAAAACAAAGGTTGGGACCTTATAGCACATGCTAGCCCCCCGGTATACCCGCAGCGGGACTGTTACCCCTACACGTCCAGGAATCTACTAAGTGTTATCGCACGCATGTGAAGAAGGTCAGACCGGGGATCTAGACATTACATCCATGGACCTTCCACCACACTTGGACACATATACTAGGTCCACGTGCAAGTTCCAGTGGGATTCCGGAGCTCCGGCGGTCCTTTTCCAGCGAAACCCTAGTCGGTGGGGCCCGCGGGTCTACCCCTGTAGCTTTCTTAGTACGAGGTTCAGACAACACGCTTTTTTGTTGGTTTAGCTTTGTTTAGGTCATATATACATGGAAAACAAAGGTTGGGACCTTATAGCACATGCTAGCCCCCCGGTATACCCGCAGCGGGACTGTTACCCCTACACGTCCAGGAATCTACTAAGTGTTATCGCACGCATGTGAAGAAGGTCAGACCGGGGATCTAGACATTACATCCATGGACCTTCCACCACACTTGGACACATATACTAGGTCCACGTGCAAGTTCCAGTGGGATTCCGGAGCTCCGGCGGTCCTTTTCCAGCGAAACCCTAGTCGGTGGGGCCCGTGGGTCTACCCCTGTAGCTTTCTTAGTACGAGGTTCAGACAACGCGCTTTTTTGTTGGTTTAGCTTTGTTTAGGTCATATCTACATGGAAAACAAAGGTTGGGACCTTATAGCACATGCTAGCCCCCCGGTATACCCGCAGCGGGACTGTTACCCCTACACGTCCAGGAATCTACTAAGTGTTATCGCACGCATGTGAAGAAGGTCAGACCGGGGATCTAGACATTACATCCATGGACCTTCCACCACACTTGGACACATATACTAGGTCCACGTGCAAGTTCCAGTGGGATTCCGGAGCTCCGGCGGTCCTTTTCCAGCGAAACCCTAGTCGGTGGGGCCCGTGGGTCTACCCCTGTAGCTTTCTTAGTACGAGGTTCAGACAACGCGCTTTTTTGTTGGTTTAGCTTTGTTTAGGTCATATCTACATGGAAAACAAAGGTTGGGACCTTATAGCACATGCTAGCCCCCCGGTATACCCGCAGCGGGACTGTTACCCCTACACGTCCAGGAATCTACTAAGTGTTATCGCACGCATGTGAAGAAGGTCAGACCGGGGATCTAGACATTACATCCATGGACCTTCCACCACACTTGGACACATATACTAGGTCCACGTGCAAGTTCCAGTGGGATTCCGGAGCTCCGGCGGTCCTTTTCCAGCGAAACCCTAGTCGGTGGGGCCCGTGGGTCTACCCCTGTAGCTTTCTTAGTACGAGGTTCAGACAACGCGCTTTTTTGTTGGTTTAGCTTTGTTTAGGTCATATCTACATGGAAAACAAAGGTTGGGACCTTATAGCACATGCTAGCCCCCGGTATACCCGCAGCGGGACTGTTACCCCTACACGTCCAGGAATCTACTAAGTGTTATCGCACGCATGTGAAGAAGGTCAGACCGGGGATCTAGACATTGCATCCATGGACCTTCCACCACACTTGGACACATATACTAGGTCCACGTGCAAGTTCCAGTGGGATTCCGGAGCTCCGGCGGTCCTTTTCCAGCGAAACCCTAGTCGGTGGGGCCCGCGGGTCTACCCCTGTAGCTTTCTTAGTACGAGGTTCAGACAACGCGCTTTTTTGTTGGTTTAGCTTTGTTTAGGTCATATCTACATGGAAAACAAAGGTTGGGACCTTATAGCACATGCTAGCCCCCCGGTATACCCGCAGCGGGACTGTTACCCCTACACGTCCAGGAATCTACTAAGTGTTATCGCACGCATGTGAAGAAGGTCAGACCGGGGATCTAGACATTGCATCCATGGACCTTCCACCACACTTGGACACATATACTAGGTCCACGTGCAAGTTCCAGTGGGATTCCGGAGCTCCGGCGGTCCTTTTCCAGCGAAACCCTAGTCGGTGGGGCCCGTGGGTCTACCCCTGTAGCTTTCTTAGTACGAGGTTCAGACAACGCGCTTTTTTGTTGGTTTAGCTTTGTTTAGGTCATATCTACATGGAAAACAAAGGTTGGGACCTTATAGCACATGCTAGCCCCCCGGTATACCCGCAGCGGGACTGTTACCCCTACACGTCCAGGAATCTACTAAGTGTTATCGCACGCATGTGAAGAAGGTCAGACCGGGGATCTAGACATTGCATCCATGGACCTTCCACCACACTTGGACACATATACTAGGTCCACGTGCAAGTTCCAGTGGGATTCCGGAGCTCCGGCGGTCCTTTTCCAGCGAAACCCTAGTCGGTGGGGCCCGCGGGTCTACCCCTGTAGCTTTCTTAGTACGAGGTTCAGACAACGCGCTTTTTTGTTGGTTTAGCTTTGTTTAGGTCATATCTACATGGAAAACAAAGGTTGGGACCTTATAGCACATGCTAGCCCCCCGGTATACCCGCAGCGGGACTGTTACCCCTACACGTCCAGGAATCTACTAAGTGTTATCGCACGCATGTGAAGAAGGTCAGACCGGGGATCTAGACATTACATCCATGGACCTTCCACCACACTTGGACACATATACTAGGTCCACGTGCAAGTTCAGTGGGATTCCGGAGCTCCGGCGGTCCTTTTCCAGCGAAACCCTAGTCGGTGGGGCCCGGGGTCTACCCCTGTAGCTTTCTTAGTACGAGGTTCAGACAACGCGCTTTTTTGTTGGTTTAGCTTTGTTTAGGTCATATCTACATGGAAAACAAAGGTTGGGACCTTATAGCACATGCTAGCCCCCCGGTATACCCGCAGCGGGACTGTTACCCCTACACGTCCAGGAATCTACTAAGTGTTATCGCACGCATGTGAAGAAGGTCAGACCGGGGATCTAGACATTGCATCCATGGACCTTCCACCACACTTGGACACATATACTAGGTCCACGTGCAAGTTCCAGTGGGATTCCGGAGCTCCGGCGGTCCTTTTCCAGCGAAACCCTAGTCGGTGGGGCCCGTGGGTCTACCCCTGTAGCTTTCTTAGTACGAGGTTCAGACAACGCGCTTTTTTGTTGGTTTAGCTTTGTTTAGGTCATATCTACATGGAAAACAAAGGTTGGGACCTTATAGCACATGCTAGCCCCCCGGTATACCCGCAGCGGGACTGTTACCCCTACACGTCCAGGAATCTACTAAGTGTTATCGCACGCATGTGAAGAAGGTCAGACCGGGGATCTAGACATTGCATCCATGGACCTTCCACCACACTTGGACACATATACTAGGTCCACGTGCAAGTTCCAGTGGGATTCCGGAGCTCCGGCGGTCCTTTTCCAGCGAAACCCTAGTCGGTGGGGCCCGTGGGTCTACCCCTGTAGCTTTCTTAGTACGAGGTTCAGACAACGCGCTTTTTTGTTGGTTTAGCTTTGTTTAGGTCATATCTACATGGAAAACAAAGGTTGGGACCTTATAGCACATGCTAGCCCCCCGGTATACCCGCAGCGGGACTGTTACCCCTACACGTCCAGGAATCTACTAAGTGTTATCGCACGCATGTGAAGAAGGTCAGACCGGGGATCTAGACATTGCATCCATGGACCTTCCACCACACTTGGACACATATACTAGGTCCACGTGCAAGTTCCAGTGGGATTCCGGAGCTCCGGCGGTCCTTTTCCAGCGAAACCCTAGTCGGTGGGGCCCGTGGGTCTACCCCTGTAGCTTTCTTAGTACGAGGTTCAGACAACGCGCTTTTTTGTTGGTTTAGCTTTGTTTAGGTCATATCTACATGGAAAACAAAGGTTGGGACCTTATAGCACATGCTAGCCCCCCGGTATACCCGCAGCGGGACTGTTACCCCTACACGTCCAGGAATCTACTAAGTGTTATCGCACGCATGTGAAGAAGGTCAGACCGGGGATCTAGACATTACATCCATGGACCTTCCACCACACTTGGACACATATACTAGGTCCACGTGCAAGTTCCAGTGGGATTCCGGAGCTCCGGCGGTCCTTTTCCAGCGAAACCCTAGTCGGTGGGGCCCGTGGGTCTACCCCTGTAGCTTCTTAGTACGAGGTTCAGACAACGCGCTTTTTTGTTGGTTTAGCTTTGTTTAGGTCATATCTACATGGAAAACAAAGGTTGGGACCTTATAGCACATGCTAGCCCCCCGGTATACCCGCAGCGGGACTGTTACCCCTACACGTCCAGGAATCTACTAAGTGTTATCGCACGCATGTGAAGAAGGTCAGACCGGGGATCTAGACATTACATCCATGGACCTTCCACCACACTTGGACACATATACTAGGTCCACGTGCAAGTTCCAGTGGGATTCCGGAGCTCCGGCGGTCCTTTTCCAGCGAAACCCTAGTCGGTGGGGCCCGGGGTCTACCCCTGTAGCTTTCTTAGTACGAGGTTCAGACAACGCGCTTTTTTGTTGGTTTAGCTTTGTTTAGGTCATATCTACATGGAAAACAAAGGTTGGGACCTTATAGCACATGCTAGCCCCCCGGTATACCCGCAGCGGGACTGTTACCCCTACACGTCCAGGAATCTACTAAGTGTTATCGCACGCATGTGAAGAAGGTCAGACCGGGGATCTAGACATTGCATCCATGGACCTTCCACCACACTTGGACACATATACTAGGTCCACGTGCAAGTTCCAGTGGATTCCGGAGCTCCGGCGGTCCTTTTCCAGCGAAACCCTAGTCGGTGGGGCCCGTGGGTCTACCCCTGTAGCTTTCTTAGTACGAGGTTCAGACAACGCGCTTTTTTGTTGGTTTTAGCTTTGTTTAGGTCATATCTACATGGAAAACAAAGGTTGGGACCTTATAGCACATGCTAGCCCCCCGGTATACCCGCAGCGGGACTGTTACCCCTACACGTCCAGGAATCTACTAAGTGTTATCGCACGCATGTGAAGAAGGTCAGACCGGGGATCTAGACATTGCATCCATGGACCTTCCACCACACTTGGACACATATACTAGGTCCACGTGCAAGTTCCAGTGGGATTCCGGAGCTCCGGCGGTCCTTTTCCAGCGAAACCCTAGTCGGTGGGGCCCGCGGGTCTACCCCTGTAGCTTTCTTAGTACGAGGTTCAGACAACGCGCTTTTTTGTTGGTTTAGCTTTGTTTAGGTCATATCTACATGGAAAACAAAGGTTGGGACCTTATAGCACATGCTAGCCCCCCGGTATACCCGCAGCGGGACTGTTACCCCTACACGTCCAGGAATCTACTAAGTGTTATCGCACGCATGTGAAGAAGGTCAGACCGGGGATCTAGACATTGCATCCATGGACCTTCCACCACACTTGGACACATATACTAGGTCCACGTGCAAGTTCCAGTGGGATTCCGGAGCTCCGGCGGTCCTTTTCCAGCGAAACCCTAGTCGGTGGGGCCCGTGGGTCTACCCCTGTAGCTTTCTAGTACGAGGTTCAGACAACGCGCTTTTTTGTTGGTTTAGCTTTGTTTAGGTCATATCTACATGGAAAACAAAGGTTGGGACCTTATAGCACATGCTAGCCCCCCGGTATACCCGCAGCGGGACTGTTACCCCTACACGTCCAGGAATCTACTAAGTGTTATCGCACGCATGTGAAGAAGGTCAGACCGGGGATCTAGACATTGCATCCATGGACCTTCCACCACACTTGGACACATATACTAGGTCCACGTGCAAGTTCCAGTGGGATTCCGGAGCTCCGGCGGTCCTTTTCCAGCGAAACCCTAGTCGGTGGGGCCCGTGGGTCTACCCCTGTAGCTTTCTTAGTACGAGGTTCAGACAACGCGCTTTTTTGTTGGTTTAGCTTTGTTTAGGTCATATCTACATGGAAAACAAAGGTTGGGACCTTATAGCACATGCTAGCCCCCCGGTATACCCGCAGCGGGACTGTTACCCCTACACGTCCAGGAATCTACTAAGTGTTATCGCACGCATGTGAAGAAGGTCAGACCGGGGATCTAGACATTGCATCCATGGACCTTCCACCACACTTGGACACATATACTAGGTCCACGTGCAAGTTCCAGTGGGATTCCGGAGCTCCGGCGGTCCTTTTCCAGCGAAACCCTAGTCGGTGGGGCCCGTGGGTCTACCCCTGTAGCTTTCTTAGTACGAGGTTCAGACAACGCGCTTTTTTGTTGGTTTAGCTTTGTTTAGGTCATATCTACATGGAAAACAAAGGTTGGGACCTTATAGCACATGCTAGCCCCCCGGTATACCCGCAGCGGGACTGTTACCCCTACACGTCCAGGAATCTACTAAGTGTTATCGCACGCATGTGAAGAAGGTCAGACCGGGGATCTAGACATTGCATCCATGGACCTTCCACCACACTTGGACACATATACTAGGTCCACGTGCAAGTTCCAGTGGGATTCCGGAGCTCCGGCGGTCCTTTTCCAGCGAAACCCTAGTCGGTGGGGCCCGTGGGTCTACCCCTGTAGCTTTCTTAGTACGAGGTTCAGACAACGCGCTTTTTTGTTGGTTTAGCTTTGTTTAGGTCATATCTACATGGAAAACAAAGGTTGGGACCTTATAGCACATGCTAGCCCCCCGGTATACCCGCAGCGGGACTGTTACCCCTACACGTCCAGGAATCTACTAAGTGTTATCGCACGCATGTGAAGAAGGTCAGACCGGGGATCTAGACATTGCATCCATGGACCTTCCACCACACTTGGACACATATACTAGGTCCACGTGCAAGTTCCAGTGGGATTCCGGAGCTCCGGCGGTCCTTTTCCAGCGAAACCCTAGTCGGTGGGGCCCGCGGGTCTACCCCTGTAGCTTTCTTAGTACGAGGTTCAGACAACGCGCTTTTTTTGTTGGTTTAGCTTTGTTTAGGTCATATCTACATGGAAAACAAAGGTTGGGACCTTATAGCACATGCTAGCCCCCCGGTATACCCGCAGCGGGACTGTTACCCCTACACGTCCAGGAATCTACTAAGTGTTATCGCACGCATGTGAAGAAGGTCAGACCGGGGATCTAGACATTGACATCCATGGACCTTCCACCACACTTGGACACATATACTAGGTCCACGTGCAAGTTCCAGTGGGATTCCGGAGCTCCGGCGGTCCTTTTCCAGCGAAACCCTAGTCGGTGGGGCCCGCGGGTCTACCCCTGTAGCTTTCTTAGTACGAGGTTCAGACAACGCGCTTTTTTGTTGGTTTAGCTTTGTTTAGGTCATATCTACATGGAAAACAAAGGTTGGGACCTTATAGCACATGCTAGCCCCCCGGTATACCCGCAGCGGGACTGTTACCCCTACACGTCCAGGAATCTACTAAGTGTTATCGCACGCATGTGAAGAAGGTCAGACCGGGGATCTAGACATTACATCCATGGACCTTCCACCACACTTGGACACATATACTAGGTCCACGTGCAAGTTCCAGTGGGATTCCGGAGCTCCGGCGGTCCTTTTCCAGCGAAACCCTAGTCGGTGGGGCCCGCGGGTCTACCCCTGTAGCTTTCTTAGTACGAGGTTCAGACAACGCGCTTTTTTGTTGGTTTAGCTTTGTTTAGGTCATATCTACATGGAAAACAAAGGTTGGGACCTTATAGCACATGCTAGCCCCCCGGTATACCCGCAGCGGGACTGTTACCCCTACACGTCCAGGAATCTACTAAGTGTTATCGCACGCATGTGAAGAAGGTCAGACCGGGGATCTAGACATTACATCCATGGACCTTCCACCACACTTGGACACATATACTAGGTCCACGTGCAAGTTCCAGTGGGATTCCGGAGCTCCGGCGGTCCTTTTCCAGCGAAACCCTAGTCGGTGGGGCCCGTGGGTCTACCCCTGTAGCTTTCTTAGTACGAGGTTCAGACAACAGCGCTTTTTTGTTGGTTTAGCTTTGTTTAGGTCATATCTACATGGAAAACAAAGGTTGGGACCTTATAGCACATGCTAGCCCCCGGGTATACCCGCAGCGGGACTGTTACCCCTACACGTCCAGGAATCTACTAAGTGTTATCGCACGCATGTGAAGAAGGTCAGACCGGGGATCTAGACATTACATCCATGGACCTTCCACCACACTTGGACACATATACTAGGTCCACGTGCAAGTTCCAGTGGGATTCCGGAGCTCCGGCGGTCCTTTTCCAGCGAAACCCTAGTCGGTGGGGCCCGCGGGTCTACCCCTGTAGCTTTCTTAGTACGAGGTTCAGACAACGCGCTTTTTTGTTGGTTTAGCTTTGTTTAGGTCATATCTACATGGAAAACAAAGGTTGGGACCTTATAGCACATGCTAGCCCCCCGGTATACCCGCAGCGGGACTGTTACCCCTACACGTCCAGGAATCTACTAAGTGTTATCGCACGCATGTGAAGAAGGTCAGACCGGGGATCTAGACATTGCATCCATGGACCTTCCACCACACTTGGACACATATACTAGGTCCACGTGCAAGTTCCAGTGGGATTCCGGAGCTCCGGCGGTCCTTTTCCAGCGAAACCCTAGTCGGTGGGGCCCGTGGGTCTACCCCTGTAGCTTTCTTAGTACGAGGTTCAGACAACGCGCTTTTTGTTGGTTTAGCTTTGTTTAGGTCATATCTACATGGAAAACAAGGTTGGACCTTATAGCACATGCTAGCCCCCCGGTATACCCGCAGCGGGACTGTTACCCCTACACGTCCAGGAATCTACTAAGTGTTATCGCACGCATGTGAAGAAGGTCAGACCGGGGATCTAGACATTGCATCCATGGACCTTCCACCACACTTGGACACATATACTAGGTCCACGTGCAAGTTCCAGTGGGATTCCGGAGCTCCGGCGGTCCTTTTCCAGCGAAACCCTAGTCGGTGGGGCCCGGGGTCTACCCCTGTAGCTTTCTTAGTACGAGGTTCAGACAACGCGCTTTTTTGTTGGTTTAGCTTTGTTTAGGTCATATCTACATGGAAAACAAAGGTTGGGACCTTATAGCACATGCTAGCCCCCCGGTATACCCGCAGCGGGACTGTTACCCCTACACGTCCAGGAATCTACTAAGTGTTATCGCACGCATGTGAAGAAGGTCAGACCGGGGATCTAGACATTGCATCCATGGACCTTCCACCACACTTGGACACATATACTAGGTCCACGTGCAAGTTCCAGTGGGATTCCGGAGCTCCGGCGGTCCTTTTCCAGCGAAACCCTAGTCGGTGGGGCCCGCGGGTCTACCCCTGTAGCTTTCTTAGTACGAGGTTCAGACAACGCGCTTTTTTGTTGGTTTAGCTTTGTTTAGGTCATATCTACATGGAAAACAAAGGTTGGGACCTTATAGCACATGCTAGCCCCCCGGTATACCCGCAGCGGGACTGTTACCCCTACACGTCCAGGAATCTACTAAGTGTTATCGCACGCATGTGAAGAAGGTCAGACCGGGGATCTAGACATTGCATCCATGGACCTTCCACCACACTTGGACACATATACTAGGTCCACGTGCAAGTTCCAGTGGGATTCCGGAGCTCCGGCGGTCCTTTTCCAGCGAAACCCTAGTCGGTGGGGCCCGCGGGTCTACCCCTGTAGCTTTCTTAGTACGAGGTTCAGACAACGCGCTTTTTGTTGGTTTAGCTTTGTTTAGGTCATATCTACATGGAAAACAAAGGTTGGGACCTTATAGCACATGCTAGCCCCCCGGTATACCCGCAGCGGGACTGTTACCCCTACACGTCCAGGAATCTACTAAGTGTTATCGCACGCATGTGAAGAAGGTCAGACCGGGGATCTAGACATTGCATCCATGGACCTTCCACCACACTTGGACACATATACTAGGTCCACGTGCAAGTTCCAGTGGGATTCCGGAGCTCCGGCGGTCCTTTTCCAGCGAAACCCTAGTCGGTGGGGCCCGCGGGTCTACCCCTGTAGCTTTCTTAGTACGAGGTTCAGACAACGCGCTTTTTTGTTGGTTTAGCTTTGTTTAGGTCATATCTACATGGAAAACAAAGGTTGGGACCTTATAGCACATGCTAGCCCCCCGGTATACCCGCAGCGGGACTGTTACCCCTACACGTCTAGGAATCTACTAAGTGTTATCGCACGCATGTGAAGAAGGTCAGACCGGGGATCTAGACATTACATCCATGGACCTTCCACCACACTTGGACACATATACTAGGTCCACGTGCAAGTTCCAGTGGGATTCCGGAGCTCCGGCGGTCCTTTTCCAGCGAAACCCTAGTCGGTGGGGCCCGTGGGTCTACCCTGTAGCTTTCTTAGTACGAGGTTCAGACAACGCGCTTTTTTGTTGGTTTAGCTTTGTTTAGGTCATATCTACATGGAAACAAAGGTTGGGACCTTATAGCACATGCTAGCCCCCCGGTATACCCGCAGCGGGACTGTTACCCCTACACGTCCAGGAATCTACTAAGTGTTATCGCACGCATGTGAAGAAGGTCAGACCGGGGATCTAGACATTACATCCATGGACCTTCCACCACACTTGGACACATATACTAGGTCCACGTGCAAGTTCCAGTGGGATTCCGGAGCTCCGGCGGTCCTTTTCCAGCGAAACCCTAGTCGGTGGGGCCCGTGGGTCTACCCCTGTAGCTTTCTTAGTACGAGGTTCAGACAACGCGCTTTTTTGTTGGTTTAGCTTTGTTTAGGTCATATCTACATGGAAAACAAAGGTTGGGACCTTATAGCACATGCTAGCCCCCCGGTATACCCGCAGCGGGACTGTTACCCCTACACGTCCAGGAATCTACTAAGTGTTATCGCACGCATGTGAAGAAGGTCAGACCGGGGATCTAGACATTACATCCATGGACCTTCCACCACACTTGGACACATATACTAGGTCCACGTGCAAGTTCCAGTGGGATTCCGGAGCTCCGGCGGTCCTTTTCCAGCGAAACCCTAGTCGGTGGGGCCCGTGGGTCTACCCCTGTAGCTTTCTTAGTACGAGGTTCAGACAACGCGCTTTTTTGTTGGTTTAGCTTTGTTTAGGTCATATCTACATGGAAAACAAAGGTTGGGACCTTATAGCACATGCTAGCCCCCCGGTATACCCGCAGCGGGACTGTTACCCCTACACGTCCAGGAATCTACTAAGTGTTATCGCACGCATGTGAAGAAGGTCAGACCGGGGATCTAGACATTGCATCCATGGACCTTCCACCACACTTGGACACATATACTAGGTCCACGTGCAAGTTCCAGTGGGATTCCGGAGCTCCGGCGGTCCTTTTCCAGCGAAACCCTAGTCGGTGGGGCCCGCGGGTCTACCCCTGTAGCTTTCTTAGTACGAGGTTCAGACAACGCGCTTTTTTGTTGGTTTAGCTTTGTTTAGGTCATATCTACATGGAAAACAAAGGTTGGACCTTATAGCACATGCTAGCCCCCGGTATACCCGCAGCGGGACTGTTACCCCTACACGTCCAGGAATCTACTAAGTGTTATCGCACGCATGTGAAGAAGGTCAGACCGGGGATCTAGACATTGCATCCATGGACCTTCACCACACTTGGACACATATACTAGGTCCACGTGCAAGTTCCAGTGGGATTCCGGAGCTCCGGCGGTCCTTTTCCAGCGAAACCCTAGTCGGTGGGGCCCGCGGGTCTACCCCTGTAGCTTTCTTAGTACGAGGTTCAGACAACGCGCTTTTTTTGTTGGTTTAGCTTTGTTTAGGTCATATCTACATGGAAAACAAAGGTTGGGACCTTATAGCACATGCTAGCCCCCCGGTATACCCGCAGCGGGACTGTTACCCCTACACGTCCAGGAATCTACTAAGTGTTATCGCACGCATGTGAAGAAGGTCAGACCGGGGATCTAGACATTGCATCCATGGACCTTCCACCACACTTGGACACATATACTAGGTCCACGTGCAAGTTCCAGTGGGATTCCGGAGCTCCGGCGGTCCTTTTCCAGCGAAACCCTAGTCGGTGGGGCCCGTGGGTCTACCCCTGTAGCTTTCTTAGTACGAGGTTCAGACAACGCGCTTTTTTGTTGGTTTAGCTTTGTTTAGGTCATATCTACATGGAAAACAAAGGTTGGGACCTATAGCACATGCTAGCCCCCCGGTATACCCGCAGCGGGACTGTTACCCCTACACGTCCAGGAATCTACTAAGTGTTATCGCACGCATGTGAAGAAGGTCAGACCGGGGATCTAGACATTGCATCCATGGACCTTCCACCACACTTGGACACATATACTAGGTCCACGTGCAAGTTCCAGTGGGATTCCGGAGCTCCGGCGGTCCTTTTCCAGCGAAACCCTAGTCGGTGGGGTCCCAGCGGGTCTACCCCTGTAGCTTTCTTAGTACGAGGTTCAGACAACGCGCTTTTTGTTGGTTTAGCTTTGTTTAGGTCATATATACATGGAAAAAAAAGGTTGGGACCTTATATAGCACATGCTAGCCCCCCCGGTATACCCGCAGCGGGACTGTTACCCCTACACGTCCAGGAATCTACTAAGTGTTATCGCACGCATGTGAAGAAGGTCAGACCGGGGGATCTAGACATTGCATCCATGGACCTTCCACCACACTTGGACACATATACTAGGTCCACGTGCAAGTTCCAGTGGGATTCCGGAGCTCCGGCGGTCCTTTTCCAGCGAAACCCTAGTCGGTGGGCCCGCGGGTCTACCCCTGTAGCTTTCTTAGTACGAGGTTCAGACAACGCGCTTTTTTGTTGGTTTAGCTTTGTTTAGGTCATATCTACATGGAAAACAAAGGTTGGGACCTTATAGCACATGCTAGCCCCCGGTATACCCGCAGCGGGACTGTTACCCCTACACGTCCAGGAATCTACTAAGTGTTATCGCACGCATGTGAAGAAGGTCAGACCGGGGATCTAGACATTGCATCCATGGACCTTCCACCACACTTGGACACATATACTAGGTCCACGTGCAAGTTCCAGTGGGATTCCGGAGCTCCGGCGGTCCTTTTCCAGCGAAACCCTAGTCGGTGGGGCCCGCGGGTCTACCCCTGTAGCTTTCTTAGTACGAGGTTCAGACAACGCGCTTTTTTGTTGGTTTAGCTTTGTTTAGGTCATATCTACATGGAAAACAAAGGTTGGGACCTTATAGCACATGCTAGCCCCCCGGTATACCCGCAGCGGGACTGTTACCCCTACACGTCCAGGAATCTACTAAGTGTTATCGCACGCATGTGAAGAAGGTCAGACCGGGGATCTAGACATTACATCCATGGACCTTCCACCACACTTGGACACATATACTAGGTCCACGTGCAAGTTCCAGTGGGATTCCGGAGCTCCGGCGGTCCTTTTCCAGCGAAACCCTAGTCGGTGGGGCCCGTGGGTCTACCCCTGTAGCTTTCTTAGTACGAGGTTCAGACAACGCGCTTTTTTTGTTGGTTTAGCTTTGTTTAGGTCATATCTACATGGAAAACAAAGGTTGGGACCTTATAGCACATGCTAGCCCCCCGGTATACCGCAGCGGGACTGTTACCCCCTACACGTCCAGGAATCTACTAAGTGTTATCGCACGCATGTGAAGAAGGTCAGACCGGGGATCTAGACATTACATCCATGGACCTTCCACCACACTTGGACACATATACTAGGTCCACGTGCAAGTTCCAGTGGGATTCCGGAGCTCCGGCGGTCCTTTTCCAGCGAAACCCTAGTCGGTGGGGCCCGCTGGGTCTACCCCTGTAGCTTTCTTAGTACGAGGTTCAGACAACGCGCTTTTTTGTTGGTTTAGCTTTGTTAGGTCATATCTACATGGAAAACAAAGGTTGGGACCTTATAGCACATGCTAGCCCCCCGGTATACCCGCAGCGGGACTGTTACCCCCTACACGTCCAGGAATCTACTAAGTGTTATCGCACGCATGTGAAGAAGGTCAGACCGGGGATCTAGACATTGCATCCATGGACCTTCCACCACACTTGGACACATATACTAGGTCCACGTGCAAGTTCCAGTGGGATTCCGGAGCTCCGGCGGTCCTTTTCCAGCGAAACCCTAGTCGGTGGGGCCCGTGGGTCTACCCCTGTAGCTTTCTTAGTACGAGGTTCAGACAACGCGCTTTTTTGTTGGTTTAGCTTTGTTTAGGTCATATCTACATGGAAAACAAAGGTTGGGACCTTATAGCACATGCTAGCCCCCCGGTATACCCGCAGCGGACTGTTACCCCTACACGTCCAGGAATCTACTAAGTGTTATCGCACGCATGTGAAGAAGGTCAGACCGGGGATCTAGACATTACATCCATGGACCTTCCACCACACTTGGACACATATACTAGGTCCACGTGCAAGTTCCAGTGGGATTCCGGAGCTCCGGCGGTCCTTTTCCAGCGAAACCCTAGTCGGTGGGGCCCGCGGGTCTACCCCTGTAGCTTTCTTAGTACGAGGTTCAGACAACGCGCTTTTTTGTTGGTTTAGCTTTGTTTAGGTCATATCTACATGGAAAACAAAGGTTGGGACCTTATAGCACATGCTAGCCCCCCGGTATACCCGCAGCGGGACTGTTACCCCTACACGTCCAGGAATCTACTAAGTGTTATCGCACGCATGTGAAGAAGGTCAGACCGGGGATCTAGACATTGCATCCATGGACCTTCCACCACACTTGGACACATATACTAGGTCCACGTGCAAGTTCCAGTGGGATTCCGGAGCTCCGGCGGTCCTTTTCCAGCGAAACCCTAGTCGGTGGGGCCCGTGGGTCTACCCCTGTAGCTTTCTTAGTACGAGGTTCAGACAACGCGCTTTTTTGTTGGTTTAGCTTTTTTAGGTCATATCTACATGGAAAACAAAGGTTGGGACCTTATAGCACATGCTAGCCCCCCGGTATACCCGCAGCGGGACTGTTACCCCTACACGTCCAGGAATCTACTAAGTGTTATCGCACGCATGTGAAGAAGGTCAGACCGGGGATCTAGACATTGCATCCATGGACCTTCCACCACACTTGGACACATATACTAGGTCCACGTGCAAGTTCCAGTGGGATTCCGGAGCTCCGGCGGTCCTTTTCCAGCGAAACCCTAGTCGGTGGGGCCCGCGGGTCTACCCCTGTAGCTTTCTTAGTACGAGGTTCAGACAACGCGCTTTTTTGTTGGTTTAGCTTTGTTTAGGTCATATCTACATGGAAAACAAAGGTTGGGACCTTATAGCACATGCTAGCCCCCCGGTATACCCGCAGCGGGACTGTTACCCCTACACGTCCAGGAATCTACTAAGTGTTATCGCACGCATGTGAAGAAGGTCAGACCGGGGATCTAGACATTAGCATCCATGGACCTTCCACCACACTTGGACACATATACTAGGTCCACGTGCAAGTTCCAGTGGGATTCCGGAGCTCCGGCGGTCCTTTTCCAGCGAAACCCTAGTCGGTGGGGCCCGTGGGTCTACCCCTGTAGCTTTCTTAGTACGAGGTTCAGACAACGCGCTTTTTTTGTTGGTTTAGCTTTGTTTAGGTCATATCTACATGGAAAACAAAGGTTGGGACCTTATAGCACATGCTAGCCCCCCGGTATACCCGCAGCGGGACTGTTACCCCTACACGTCCAGGAATCTACTAAGTGTTATCGCACGCATGTGAAGAAGGTCAGACCGGGGATCTAGACATTGCATCCATGGACCTTCCACCACACTTGGACACATATACTAGGTCCACGTGCAAGTTCCAGTGGGATTCCGGAGCTCCGGCGGTCCTTTCCAGCGAAACCCTAGTCGGTGGGGCCCGCGGGTCTACCCTGTAGCTTTCTTAGTACGAGGTTCAGACAACGCGCTTTTTGTTGGTTTAGCTTTGTTTAGGTCATATCTACATGGAAAACAAAGGTTGGGACCTTATAGCACATGCTAGCCCCCCGGTATACCCGCAGCGGGACTGTTACCCCTACACGTCCAGGAATCTACTAAGTGTTATCGCACGCATGTGAAGAAGGTCAGACCGGGGATCTAGACATTGCATCCATGGACCTTCCACCACACTTGGACACATATACTAGGTCCACGTGCAAGTTCCAGTGGGATTCCGGAGCTCCGGCGGTCCTTTTCCAGCGAAACCCTAGTCGGTGGGGCCCGTGGGTCTACCCCTGTAGCTTTCTTAGTACGAGGTTCAGACAACGCGCTTTTTTGTTGGTTTAGCTTTGTTTAGGTCATATCTACATGGAAAACAAAGGTTGGGACCTTATAGCACATGCTAGCCCCCCGGTATACCCGCAGCGGGACTGTTACCCCTACACGTCCAGGAATCTACTAAGTGTTATCGCACGCATGTGAAGAAGGTCAGACCGGGGATCTAGACATTACATCCATGGACCTTCCACCACACTTGGACACATATACTAGGTCCACGTGCAAGTTCCAGTGGGATTCCGGAGCTCCGGCGGTCCTTTTCCAGCGAAACCCTAGTCGGTGGGGCCCGTGGGTCTACCCCTGTAGCTTTCTTAGTACGAGGTTCAGACAACGCGCTTTTTTGTTGGTTTAGCTTTGTTTAGGTCATATCTACATGGAAAACAAAGGTTGGGACCTTATAGCACATGCTAGCCCCCCGGTATACCCGCAGCGGGACTGTTACCCCTACACGTCCAGGAATCTACTAAGTGTTATCGCACGCATGTGAAGAAGGTCAGACCGGGGATCTAGACATTGCATCCATGGACCTTCCACCACACTTGGACACATATACTAGGTCCACGTGCAAGTTCCAGTGGGATTCCGGAGCTCCGGCGGTCCTTTTCCAGCGAAACCCTAGTCGGTGGGGCCCGCGGGTCTACCCCTGTAGCTTTCTTAGTACGAGGTTCAGGACAACGCGCTTTTTGTTGGTTTAGCTTTGTTTAGGTCATATCTACATGGAAAACAAAGGTTGGGACCTTATAGCACATGCTAGCCCCCCCGGTATACCCGCAGCGGGACTGTTACCCCTACACGTCCAGGAATCTACTAAGTGTTATCGCACGCATGTGAAGAAGGTCAGACCGGGGATCTAGACATTGCATCCATGGACCTTCCACCACACTTGGACACATATACTAGGTCCACGTGCAAGTTCCAGTGGGATTCCGGAGCTCCGGCGGTCCTTTTCCAGCGAAACCCTAGTCGGTGGGGCCCGCGGGTCTACCCCTGTAGCTTTCTTAGTACGAGGTTCAGACAACGCGCTTTTTTGTTGGTTTAGCTTTGTTAGGTCATATCTACATGGAAAACAAAGGTTGGGACCTTATAGCACATGCTAGCCCCCCGGTATACCCGCAGCGGGACTGTTACCCCTACACGTCCAGGAATCTACTAAGTGTTATCGCACGCATGTGAAGAAGGTCAGACCGGGGATCTAGACATTACATCCATGGACCTTCCACCACACTTGGACACATATACTAGGTCCACGTGCAAGTTCCAGTGGGATTCCGGAGCTCCGGCGGTCCTTTTCCAGCGAAACCCTAGTCGGTGGGGCCCGTGGGTCTACCCCTGTAGCTTTCTTAGTACGAGGTTCAGACAACGCGCTTTTTTGTTGGTTTAGCTTTGTTTAGGTCATATCTACATGGAAAACAAAGGTTGGGACCTTATAGCACATGCTAGCCCCCGGTATACCCGCAGCGGGACTGTTACCCCTACACGTCCAGGAATCTACTAAGTGTTATCGCACGCATGTGAAGAAGGTCAGACCGGGGATCTAGACATTGCATCCATGGACCTTCCACCACACTTGGACACATATACTAGGTCCACGTGCAAGTTCCAGTGGGATTCCGGAGCTCCGGCGGTCCTTTTCCAGCGAAACCCTAGTCGGTGGGGCCCGTGGGTCTACCCCTGTAGCTTTCTTAGTACGAGGTTCAGACAACGCGCTTTTTTGTTGGTTTAGCTTTGTTTAGGTCATATCTACATGGAAAACAAAGGTTGGGACCTTATAGCACATGCTAGCCCCCCGGTATACCCGCAGCGGGACTGTTACCCCTACACGTCCAGGAATCTACTAAGTGTTATCGCACGCATGTGAAGAAGGTCAGACCGGGGATCTAGACATTACATCCATGGACCTTCCACCACACTTGGACACATATACTAGGTCCACGTGCAAGTTCCAGTGGGATTCCGGAGCTCCGGCGGTCCTTTTCCAGCGAAACCTAGTCGGTGGGGCCCGCGGGTCTACCCCTGTAGCTTTCTTAGTACGAGGTTCAGACAACGCGCTTTTTTGTTGGTTTAGCTTTGTTTAGGTCATATCTACATGGAAAACAAAGGTTGGGACCTTATAGCACATGCTAGCCCCCCGGTATACCCGCAGCGGGACTGTTACCCCTACACGTCCAGGAATCTACTAAGTGTTATCGCACGCATGTGAAGAAGGTCAGACCGGGGATCTAGACATTGCATCCATGGACCTTCCACCACACTTGGACACATATACTAGGTCCACGTGCAAGTTCCAGTGGGATTCCGGAGCTCCGGCGGTCCTTTTCCAGCGAAACCCTAGTCGGTGGGGCCCGTGGGTCTACCCCTGTAGCTTTCTTAGTACGAGGTTCAGACAACACGCTTTTTTGTTGGTTTAGCTTTGTTTAGGTCATATCTACATGGAAAACAAAGGTTGGGACCTTATAGCACATGCTAGCCCCCCGGTATACCCGCAGCGGGACTGTTACCCCTACACGTCCAGGAATCTACTAAGTGTTATCGCACGCATGTGAAGAAGGTCAGACCGGGGATCTAGACATTGCATCCATGGACCTTCCACCACACTTGGACACATATACTAGGTCCACGTGCAAGTTCCAGTGGGATTCCGGAGCTCCGGCGGTCCTTTTCCAGCGAAACCCTAGTCGGTGGGGCCCGCGGGTCTACCCCTGTAGCTTTCTTAGTACGAGGTTCAGACAACGCGCTTTTTGTTGGTTTAGCTTTGTTTAGGTCATATCTACATGGAAAACAAAGGTTGGGACCTTATAGCACATGCTAGCCCCCCGGTATACCCGCAGCGGGACTGTTACCCCTACACGTCCAGGAATCTACTAAGTGTTATCGCACGCATGTGAAGAAGGTCAGACCGGGGATCTAGACATTACATCCATGGACCTTCCACCACACTTGGACACATATACTAGGTCCACGTGCAAGTTCCAGTGGGATTCCGGAGCTCCGGCGGTCCTTTTCCAGCGAAACCCTAGTCGGTGGGGGCCCGCGGGTCTACCCCTGTAGCTTTCTTAGTACGAGGTTCAGACAACGCGCTTTTTTGTTGGTTTAGCTTTGTTTAGGTCATATCTACATGGAAAACAAAGGTTGGGACCTTATAGCACATGCTAGCCCCCGGTATACCCGCAGCGGGACTGTTACCCCTACACGTCCAGGAATCTACTAAGTGTTATCGCACGCATGTGAAGAAGGTCAGACCGGGGATCTAGACATTGCATCCATGGACCTTCCACCACACTTGGACACATATACTAGGTCCACGTGCAAGTTCCAGTGGGATTCCGGAGCTCCGCGGTCCTTTTCCAGCGAAACCCTAGTCGGTGGGGCCCGCGGGTCTACCCCTGTAGCTTTCTTAGTACGAGGTTCAGACAACGCGCTTTTTTGTTGGTTAGCTTTGTTTAGGTCATATCTACATGGAAAACAAAGGTTGGGACCTTATAGCACATGCTAGCCCCCCGGTATACCCGCAGCGGGACTGTTACCCCTACACGTCCAGGAATCTACTAAGTGTTATCGCACGCATGTGAAGAAGGTCAGACCGGGGATCTAGACATTGCATCCATGGACCTTCCACCACACTTGGACACATATACTAGGTCCACGTGCAAGTTCCAGTGGGATTCCGGAGCTCCGGCGGTCCTTTTCCAGCGAAACCCTAGTCGGTGGGGCCCGTGGGTCTACCCCTGTAGCTTTCTTAGTACGAGGTTCAGACAACGCGCTTTTTTGTTGGTTTAGCTTTGTTTAGGTCATATATACATGGAAAACAAAGGTTGGGACCTTATAGCACATGCTAGCCCCCCGGTATACCCGCAGCGGGACTGTTACCCCTACACGTCCAGGAATCTACTAAGTGTTATCGCACGCATGTGAAGAAGGTCAGACCGGGGATCTAGACATTGCATCCATGGACCTTCCACCACACTTGGACACATATACTAGGTCCACGTGCAAGTTCCAGTGGGATTCCGGAGCTCCGGCGGTCCTTTTCCAGCGAAACCCTAGTCGGTGGGGCCCGGGTCTACCCCTGTAGCTTTCTTAGTACGAGGTTCAGACAACGCGCTTTTTTGTTGGTTTAGCTTTGTTTAGGTCATATCTACATGGAAAACAAAGGTTGGGACCTTATAGCACATGCTAGCCCCCCGGTATACCCGCAGCGGGACTGTTACCCCTACACGTCCAGGAATCTACTAAGTGTTATCGCACGCATGTGAAGAAGGTCAGACCGGGGATCTAGACATTGCATCCATGGACCTTCCACCACACTTGGACACATATACTAGGTCCACGTGCAAGTTCCAGTGGGATTCCGGAGCTCCGGCGGTCCTTTTCCAGCGAAACCCTAGTCGGTGGGGCCCGCGGGTCTACCCTGTAGCTTTCTTAGTACGAGGTTCAGACAACGCGCTTTTTTGTTGGTTTAGCTTTGTTTAGGTCATATCTACATGGAAAACAAAGGTTGGGACCTTATAGCACATGCTAGCCCCCCGGTATACCCGCAGCGGGACTGTTACCCCTACACGTCCAGGAATCTACTAAGTGTTATCGCACGCATGTGAAGAAGGTCAGACCGGGGATCTAGACATTGCATCCATGGACCTTCCACCACACTTGGACACATATACTAGGTCCACGTGCAAGTTCCAGTGGGATTCCGGAGCTCCGGCGGTCCTTTTCCAGCGAAACCCTAGTCGGTGGGGCCCGCGGGTCTACCCCTGTAGCTTTCTTAGTACGAGGTTCAGACAACGCGCTTTTTTGTTGGTTTAGCTTTGTTTAGGTCATATCTACATGGAAAACAAAGGTTGGGACCTTATAGCACATGCTAGCCCCCCGGTATACCCGCAGCGGGACTGTTACCCCTACACGTCCAGGAATCTACTAAGTGTTATCGCACGCATGTGAAGAAGGTCAGACCGGGGATCTAGACATTACATCCATGGACCTTCCACCACACTTGGACACATATACTAGGTCCACGTGCAAGTTCCAGTGGGATTCCGGAGCTCCGGCGGTCCTTTTCCAGCGAAACCCTAGTCGGTGGGGCCCGCGGGTCTACCCCTGTAGCTTTCTTAGTACGAGGTTCAGACAACGCGCTTTTTTGTTGGTTTAGCTTTGTTTAGGTCATATCTACATGGAAAACAAAGGTTGGGACCTTATAGCACATGCTAGCCCCCCGGTATACCCGCAGCGGGACTGTTACCCCTACACGTCCAGGAATCTACTAAGTGTTATCGCACGCATGTGAAGAAGGTCAGACCGGGGATCTAGACATTACATCCATGGACCTTCCACCACACTTGGACACATATACTAGGTCCACGTGCAAGTTCCAGTGGGATTCCGGAGCTCCGGCGGTCCTTTTCCAGCGAAACCCTAGTCGGTGGGGCCCGCGGGTCTACCCCTGTAGCTTTCTTAGTACGAGGTTCAGACAACGCGCTTTTTTGTTGGTTTAGCTTTGTTTAGGTCATATCTACATGGAAAACAAAGGTTGGGACCTTATAGCACATGCTAGCCCCCCGGTATACCCGCAGCGGGACTGTTACCCCTACACGTCCAGGAATCTACTAAGTGTTATCGCACGCATGTGAAGAAGGTCAGACCGGGGATCTAGACATTGCATCCATGGACCTTCCACCACACTTGGACACATATACTAGGTCCACGTGCAAGTTCCAGTGGGATTCCGGAGCTCCGGCGGTCCTTTCCAGCGAAACCCTAGTCGGTGGGGCCCGCGGGTCTACCCCTGTAGCTTTCTTAGTACGAGGTTCAGACAACGCGCTTTTTTTGTTGGTTTAGCTTTGTTTAGGTCATATCTACATGGAAAACAAAGGTTGGGACCTTATAGCACATGCTAGCCCCCCGGTATACCCGCAGCGGGACTGTTACCCCTACACGTCCAGGAATCTACTAAGTGTTATCGCACGCATGTGAAGAAGGTCAGACCGGGGATCTAGACATTGCATCCATGGACCTTCCACCACACTTGGACACATATACTAGGTCCACGTGCAAGTTCCAGTGGGATTCCGGAGCTCCGGCGGTCCTTTTCCAGCGAAACCCTAGTCGGTGGGGCCCGCGGGTCTACCCCTGTAGCTTTCTTAGTACGAGGTTCAGACAACGCGCTTTTTTGTTGGTTTAGCTTTGTTTAGGTCATATCTACATGGAAAACAAAGGTTGGGACCTTATAGCACATGCTAGCCCCCCGGTATACCCGCAGCGGGACTGTTACCCCTACACGTCCAGGAATCTACTAAGTGTTATCGCACGCATGTGAAGAAGGTCAGACCGGGGATCTAGACATTGCATCCATGGACCTTCCACCACACTTGGACACATATACTAGGTCCACGTGCAAGTTCCAGTGGGATTCCGGAGCTCCGGCGGTCCTTTTCCAGCGAAACCCTAGTCGGTGGGGCCCGTGGGTCTACCCCTGTAGCTTTCTTAGTACGAGGTTCAGACAACGCGCTTTTTTGTTGGTTTAGCTTTGTTTAGGTCATATCTACATGGAAAACAAAGGTTGGGACCTTATAGCACATGCTAGCCCCCCGGTATACCCGCAGCGGGACTGTTACCCCTACACGTCCAGGAATCTACTAAGTGTTATCGCACGCATGTGAAGAAGGTCAGACCGGGGATCTAGACATTGCATCCATGGACCTTCCACCACACTTGGACACATATACTAGGTCCACGTGCAAGTTCCAGTGGGATTCCGGAGCTCCGGCGGTCCTTTTCCAGCGAAACCCTAGTCGGTGGGGCCCGCGGGTCTACCCCTGTAGCTTTCTTAGTACGAGGTTCAGACAACGCGCTTTTTTGTTGGTTTAGCTTTGTTTAGGTCATATCTACATGGAAAACAAAGGTTGGGACCTTATAGCACATGCTAGCCCCCCGGTATACCCGCAGCGGGACTGTTACCCCTACACGTCCAGGAATCTACTAAGTGTTATCGCACGCATGTGAAGAAGGTCAGACCGGGGATCTAGACATTGCATCCATGGACCTTCCACCACACTTGGACACATATACTAGGTCCACGTGCAAGTTCCAGTGGGATTCCGGAGCTCCGGCGGTCCTTTTCCAGCGAAACCCTAGTCGGTGGGGCCCGTGGGTCTACCCCTGTAGCTTTCTTAGTACGAGGTTCAGACAACGCGCTTTTTTGTTGGTTTAGCTTTGTTTAGGTCATATCTACATGGAAAACAAAGGTTGGGACCTTATAGCACATGCTAGCCCCCCGGTATACCCGCAGCGGGACTGTTACCCCTACACGTCCAGGAATCTACTAAGTGTTATCGCACGCATGTGAAGAAGGTCAGACCGGGGATCTAGACATTGCATCCATGGACCTTCCACCACACTTGGACACATATACTAGGTCCACGTGCAAGTTCCAGTGGGATTCCGGAGCTCCGGCGGTCCTTTTCCAGCGAAACCCTAGTCGGTGGGGCCCGCGGGTCTACCCCTGTAGCTTTCTTAGTACGAGGTTCAGACAACGCGCTTTTTTGTTGGTTTAGCTTTGTTTAGGTCATATCTACATGGAAAACAAAGGTTGGGACCTTATAGCACATGCTAGCCCCCCGGTATACCCGCAGCGGGACTGTTACCCTACACGTCCAGGAATCTACTAAGTGTTATCGCACGCATGTGAAGAAGGTCAGACCGGGGATCTAGACATTGCATCCATGGACCTTCCACCACACTTGGACACATATACTAGGTCCACGTGCAAGTTCCAGTGGGATTCCGGAGCTCCGGCGGTCCTTTTCCAGCGAAACCCTAGTCGGTGGGGCCCGCGGGTCTACCCCTGTAGCTTTCTTAGTACGAGGTTCAGACAACGCGCTTTTTTGTTGGTTTAGCTTTGTTTAGGTCATATCTACATGGAAAACAAAGGTTGGGACCTTATAGCACATGCTAGCCCCCCGGTATACCCGCAGCGGGACTGTTACCCCTACACGTCCAGGAATCTACTAAGTGTTATCGCACGCATGTGAAGAAGGTCAGACCGGGGATCTAGACATTGCATCCATGGACCTTCCACCACACTTGGACACATATACTAGGTCCACGTGCAAGTTCCAGTGGGATTCCGGAGCTCCGGCGGTCCTTTTCCAGCGAAACCCTAGTCGGTGGGGCCCGTGGGTCTACCCCTGTAGCTTTCTTAGTACGAGGTTCAGACAACGCGCTTTTTTGTTGGTTTAGCTTTGTTTAGGTCATATCTACATGGAAAACAAAGGTTGGGACCTTATAGCACATGCTAGCCCCCCGGTATACCCGCAGCGGGACTGTTACCCCTACACGTCCAGGAATCTACTAAGTGTTATCGCACGCATGTGAAGAAGGTCAGACCGGGGATCTAGACATTGCATCCATGGACCTTCCACCACACTTGGACACATATACTAGGTCCACGTGCAAGTTCCAGTGGGATTCCGGAGCTCCGGCGGTCCTTTTCCAGCGAAACCCTAGTCGGTGGGGCCCGCGGGTCTACCCCTGTAGCTTTCTTAGTACGAGGTTCAGACAACGCGCTTTTTTGTTGGTTTAGCTTTGTTTAGGTCATATCTACATGGAAAACAAAGGTTGGGACCTTATAGCACATGCTAGCCCCCCGGTATACCCGCAGCGGGACTGTTACCCCTACACGTCCAGGAATCTACTAAGTGTTATCGCACGCATGTGAAGAAGGTCAGACCGGGGATCTAGACATTGCATCCATGGACCTTCCACCACACTTGGACACATATACTAGGTCCACGTGCAAGTTCCAGTGGGATTCCGGAGCTCCGGCGGTCCTTTTCCAGCGAAACCCTAGTCGGTGGGGCCCGCGGGTCTACCCCTGTAGCTTTCTTAGTACGAGGTTCAGACAACGCGCTTTTTTGTTGGTTTAGCTTTGTTTAGGTCATATCTACATGGAAAACAAAGGTTGGGACCTTATAGCACATGCTAGCCCCCCGGTATACCCGCAGCGGGACTGTTACCCCTACACGTCCAGGAATCTACTAAGTGTTATCGCACGCATGTGAAGAAGGTCAGACCGGGGATCTAGACATTGCATCCATGGACCTTCCACCACACTTGGACACATATACTAGGTCCACGTGCAAGTTCCAGTGGGATTCCGGAGCTCCGGCGGTCCTTTTCCAGCGAAACCCTAGTCGGTGGGGCCCGTGGGTCTACCCCTGTAGCTTTCTTAGTACGAGGTTCAGACAACGCGCTTTTTTGTTGGTTTAGCTTTGTTTAGGTCATATCTACATGGAAAACAAAGGTTGGGACCTTATAGCACATGCTAGCCCCCCGGTATACCCGCAGCGGGACTGTTACCCCTACACGTCCAGGAATCTACTAAGTGTTATCGCACGCATGTGAAGAAGGTCAGACCGGGGATCTAGACATTGCATCCATGGACCTTCCACCACACTTGGACACATATACTAGGTCCACGTGCAAGTTCCAGTGGGATTCCGGAGCTCCGGCGGTCCTTTTCCAGCGAAACCCTAGTCGGTGGGGCCCGCGGGTCTACCCCTGTAGCTTTCTTAGTACGAGGTTCAGACAACGCGCTTTTTTGTTGGTTTAGCTTTGTTTAGGTCATATCTACATGGAAAACAAAGGTTGGGACCTTATAGCACATGCTAGCCCCCCGGTATACCCGCAGCGGGACTGTTACCCCTACACGTCCAGGAATCTACTAAGTGTTATCGCACGCATGTGAAGAAGGTCAGACCGGGGATCTAGACATTGCATCCATGGACCTTCCACCACACTTGGACACATATACTAGGTCCACGTGCAAGTTCCAGTGGGATTCCGGAGCTCCGGCGGTCCTTTTCCAGCGAAACCCTAGTCGGTGGGGCCCGCTGGGTCTACCCCTGTAGCTTTCTTAGTACGAGGTTCAGACAACGCGCTTTTTTGTTGGTTTAGCTTTGTTTAGGTCATATCTACATGGAAAACAAAGGTTGGGACCTTATAGCACATGCTAGCCCCCCGGTATACCCGCAGCGGGACTGTTACCCCTACACGTCCAGGAATCTACTAAGTGTTATCGCACGCATGTGAAGAAGGTCAGACCGGGGATCTAGACATTGCATCCATGGACCTTCCACCACACTTGGACACATATACTAGGTCCACGTGCAAGTTCCAGTGGGATTCCGGAGCTCCGGCGGTCCTTTTCCAGCGAAACCCTAGTCGGTGGGGCCCGCGGGTCTACCCCTGTAGCTTTCTTAGTACGAGGTTCAGACAACGCGCTTTTTTGTTGGTTTAGCTTTGTTTAGGTCATATCTACATGGAAAACAAAGGTTGGGACCTTATAGCACATGCTAGCCCCCCGGTATACCCGCAGCGGGACTGTTACCCCTACACGTCCAGGAATCTACTAAGTGTTATCGCACGCATGTGAAGAAGGTCAGACCGGGGATCTAGACATTGCATCCATGGACCTTCCACCACACTTGGACACATATACTAGGTCCACGTGCAAGTTCCAGTGGGATTCCGGAGCTCCGGCGGTCCTTTTCCAGCGAAACCCTAGTCGGTGGGGCCCGCGGGTCTACCCCTGTAGCTTTCTTAGTACGAGGTTCAGACAACGCGCTTTTTTGTTGGTTTAGCTTTGTTTAGGTCATATCTACATGGAAAACAAAGGTTGGGACCTTATAGCACATGCTAGCCCCCCGGTATACCCGCAGCGGGACTGTTACCCCTACACGTCCAGGAATCTACTAAGTGTTATCGCACGCATGTGAAGAAGGTCAGACCGGGGATCTAGACATTGCATCCATGGACCTTCCACCACACTTGGACACATATACTAGGTCCACGTGCAAGTTCCAGTGGGATTCCGGAGCTCCGGCGGTCCTTTTCCAGCGAAACCCTAGTCGGTGGGGCCCGCGGGTCTACCCCTGTAGCTTTCTTAGTACGAGGTTCAGACAACGCGCTTTTTTGTTGGTTTAGCTTTGTTTAGGTCATATCTACATGGAAAACAAAGGTTGGGACCTTATAGCACATGCTAGCCCCCCGGTATACCCGCAGCGGGACTGTTACCCCTACACGTCCAGGAATCTACTAAGTGTTATCGCACGCATGTGAAGAAGGTCAGACCGGGGATCTAGACATTGCATCCATGGACCTTCCACCACACTTGGACACATATACTAGGTCCACGTGCAAGTTCCAGTGGGATTCCGGAGCTCCGGCGGTCCTTTTCCAGCGAAACCCTAGTCGGTGGGGCCCGCGGGTCTACCCCTGTAGCTTTCTTAGTACGAGGTTCAGACAACGCGCTTTTTTGTTGGTTTAGCTTTGTTTAGGTCATATCTACATGGAAAACAAAGGTTGGGACCTTATAGCACATGCTAGCCCCCCGGTATACCCGCAGCGGGACTGTTACCCCTACACGTCCAGGAATCTACTAAGTGTTATCGCACGCATGTGAAGAAGGTCAGACCGGGGATCTAGACATTGCATCCATGGACCTTCCACCACACTTGGACACATATACTAGGTCCACGTGCAAGTTCCAGTGGGATTCCGGAGCTCCGGCGGTCCTTTTCCAGCGAAACCCTAGTCGGTGGGGCCCGCGGGTCTACCCCTGTAGCTTTCTTAGTACGAGGTTCAGACAACGCGCTTTTTTGTTGGTTTAGCTTTGTTTAGGTCATATCTACATGGAAAACAAAGGTTGGGACCTTATAGCACATGCTAGCCCCCCGGTATACCCGCAGCGGGACTGTTACCCCTACACGTCCAGGAATCTACTAAGTGTTATCGCACGCATGTGAAGAAGGTCAGACCGGGGATCTAGACATTGCATCCATGGACCTTCCACCACACTTGGACACATATACTAGGTCCACGTGCAAGTTCCAGTGGGATTCCGGAGCTCCGGCGGTCCTTTTCCAGCGAAACCCTAGTCGGTGGGGCCCGCGGGTCTACCCCTGTAGCTTTCTTAGTACGAGGTTCAGACAACGCGCTTTTTTGTTGGTTTAGCTTTGTTTAGGTCATATCTACATGGAAAACAAAGGTTGGGACCTTATAGCACATGCTAGCCCCCCGGTATACCCGCAGCGGGACTGTTACCCCTACACGTCCAGGAATCTACTAAGTGTTATCGCACGCATGTGAAGAAGGTCAGACCGGGGATCTAGACATTGCATCCATGGACCTTCCACCACACTTGGACACATATACTAGGTCCACGTGCAAGTTCCAGTGGGATTCCGGAGCTCCGGCGGTCCTTTTCCAGCGAAACCCTAGTCGGTGGGGCCCGTGGGTCTACCCCTGTAGCTTTCTTAGTACGAGGTTCAGACAACGCGCTTTTTTGTTGGTTTAGCTTTGTTTAGGTCATATCTACATGGAAAACAAAGGTTGGGACCTTATAGCACATGCTAGCCCCCCGGTATACCCGCAGCGGGACTGTTACCCCTACACGTCCAGGAATCTACTAAGTGTTATCGCACGCATGTGAAGAAGGTCAGACCGGGGATCTAGACATTGCATCCATGGACCTTCCACCACACTTGGACACATATACTAGGTCCACGTGCAAGTTCCAGTGGGATTCCGGAGCTCCGGCGGTCCTTTTCCAGCGAAACCCTAGTCGGTGGGGCCCGCGGGTCTACCCCTGTAGCTTTCTTAGTACGAGGTTCAGACAACGCGCTTTTTTGTTGGTTTAGCTTTGTTTAGGTCATATCTACATGGAAAACAAAGGTTGGGACCTTATAGCACATGCTAGCCCCCCGGTATACCCGCAGCGGGACTGTTACCCCTACACGTCCAGGAATCTACTAAGTGTTATCGCACGCATGTGAAGAAGGTCAGACCGGGGATCTAGACATTGCATCCATGGACCTTCCACCACACTTGGACACATATACTAGGTCCACGTGCAAGTTCCAGTGGGATTCCGGAGCTCCGGCGGTCCTTTTCCAGCGAAACCCTAGTCGGTGGGGCCCGCGGGTCTACCCCTGTAGCTTTCTTAGTACGAGGTTCAGACAACGCGCTTTTTTGTTGGTTTAGCTTTGTTTAGGTCATATCTACATGGAAAACAAAGGTTGGGACCTTATAGCACATGCTAGCCCCCCGGTATACCCGCAGCGGGACTGTTACCCCTACACGTCCAGGAATCTACTAAGTGTTATCGCACGCATGTGAAGAAGGTCAGACCGGGGATCTAGACATTGCATCCATGGACCTTCCACCACACTTGGACACATATACTAGGTCCACGTGCAAGTTCCAGTGGGATTCCGGAGCTCCGGCGGTCCTTTTCCAGCGAAACCCTAGTCGGTGGGGCCCGCGGGTCTACCCCTGTAGCTTTCTTAGTACGAGGTTCAGACAACGCGCTTTTTTGTTGGTTTAGCTTTGTTTAGGTCATATCTACATGGAAAACAAAGGTTGGGACCTTATAGCACATGCTAGCCCCCCGGTATACCCGCAGCGGGACTGTTACCCCTACACGTCCAGGAATCTACTAAGTGTTATCGCACGCATGTGAAGAAGGTCAGACCGGGGATCTAGACATTGCATCCATGGACCTTCCACCACACTTGGACACATATACTAGGTCCACGTGCAAGTTCCAGTGGGATTCCGGAGCTCCGGCGGTCCTTTTCCAGCGAAACCCTAGTCGGTGGGGCCCGCGGGTCTACCCCTGTAGCTTTCTTAGTACGAGGTTCAGACAACGCGCTTTTTTGTTGGTTTAGCTTTGTTTAGGTCATATCTACATGGAAAACAAAGGTTGGGACCTTATAGCACATGCTAGCCCCCCGGTATACCCGCAGCGGGACTGTTACCCCTACACGTCCAGGAATCTACTAAGTGTTATCGCACGCATGTGAAGAAGGTCAGACCGGGGATCTAGACATTGCATCCATGGACCTTCCACCACACTTGGACACATATACTAGGTCCACGTGCAAGTTCCAGTGGGATTCCGGAGCTCCGGCGGTCCTTTTCCAGCGAAACCCTAGTCGGTGGGGCCCGCGGGTCTACCCCTGTAGCTTTCTTAGTACGAGGTTCAGACAACGCGCTTTTTGTTGGTTTAGCTTTGTTTAGGTCATATCTACATGGAAAACAAAGGTTGGGACCTTATAGCACATGCTAGCCCCCGGTATACCCGCAGCGGGACTGTTACCCCTACACGTCCAGGAATCTACTAAGTGTTATCGCACGCATGTGAAGAAGGTCAGACCGGGGATCTAGACATTGCATCCATGGACCTTCCACCACACTTGGACACATATACTAGGTCCACGTGCAAGTTCCAGTGGGATTCCGGAGCTCCGGCGGTCCTTTTCCAGCGAAACCCTAGTCGGTGGGGCCCGCGGGTCTACCCCTGTAGCTTTCTTAGTACGAGGTTCAGACAACGCGCTTTTTTGTTGGTTTAGCTTTGTTTAGGTCATATCTACATGGAAAACAAAGGTTGGGACCTTATAGCACATGCTAGCCCCCGGTATACCCGCAGCGGGACTGTTACCCCTACACGTCCAGGAATCTACTAAGTGTTATCGCACGCATGTGAAGAAGGTCAGACCGGGGATCTAGACATTGCATCCATGGACCTTCCACCACACTTGGACACATATACTAGGTCCACGTGCAAGTTCCAGTGGGATTCCGGAGCTCCGGCGGTCCTTTTCCAGCGAAACCCTAGTCGGTGGGGCCCGCGGGTCTACCCCTGTAGCTTTCTTAGTACGAGGTTCAGACAACGCGCTTTTTTGTTGGTTTAGCTTTGTTTAGGTCATATCTACATGGAAAACAAAGGTTGGGACCTTATAGCACATGCTAGCCCCCCGGTATACCCGCAGCGGGACTGTTACCCCTACACGTCCAGGAATCTACTAAGTGTTATCGCACGCATGTGAAGAAGGTCAGACCGGGGATCTAGACATTGCATCCATGGACCTTCCACCACACTTGGACACATATACTAGGTCCACGTGCAAGTTCCAGTGGGATTCCGGAGCTCCGGCGGTCCTTTTCCAGCGAAACCCTAGTCGGTGGGGCCCGCGGGTCTACCCCTGTAGCTTTCTTAGTACGAGGTTCAGACAACGCGCTTTTTTGTTGGTTTAGCTTTGTTTAGGTCATATCTACATGGAAAACAAAGGTTGGGACCTTATAGCACATGCTAGCCCCCCGGTATACCCGCAGCGGGACTGTTACCCCTACACGTCCAGGAATCTACTAAGTGTTATCGCACGCATGTGAAGAAGGTCAGACCGGGGATCTAGACATTGCATCCATGGACCTTCCACCACACTTGGACACATATACTAGGTCCACGTGCAAGTTCCAGTGGGATTCCGGAGCTCCGGCGGTCCTTTTCCAGCGAAACCCTAGTCGGTGGGGCCCGCGGGTCTACCCCTGTAGCTTTCTTAGTACGAGGTTCAGACAACGCGCTTTTTTGTTGGTTTAGCTTTGTTTAGGTCATATCTACATGGAAAACAAAGGTTGGGACCTTATAGCACATGCTAGCCCCCCGGTATACCCGCAGCGGGACTGTTACCCCTACACGTCCAGGAATCTACTAAGTGTTATCGCACGCATGTGAAGAAGGTCAGACCGGGGATCTAGACATTGCATCCATGGACCTTCCACCACACTTGGACACATATACTAGGTCCACGTGCAAGTTCCAGTGGGATTCCGGAGCTCCGGCGGTCCTTTTCCAGCGAAACCCTAGTCGGTGGGGCCCGGGGTCTACCCCTGTAGCTTTCTTAGTACGAGGTTCAGACAACGCGCTTTTTTGTTGGTTTAGCTTTGTTTAGGTCATATCTACATGGAAAACAAAGGTTGGGACCTTATAGCACATGCTAGCCCCCCGGTATACCCGCAGCGGGACTGTTACCCCTACACGTCCAGGAATCTACTAAGTGTTATCGCACGCATGTGAAGAAGGTCAGACCGGGGATCTAGACATTGCATCCATGGACCTTCCACCACACTTGGACACATATACTAGGTCCACGTGCAAGTTCCAGTGGGATTCCGGAGCTCCGGCGGTCCTTTTCCAGCGAAACCCTAGTCGGTGGGGCCCGCGGGTCTACCCCTGTAGCTTTCTTAGTACGAGGTTCAGACAACGCGCTTTTTTGTTGGTTTAGCTTTGTTTAGGTCATATCTACATGGAAAACAAAGGTTGGGACCTTATAGCACATGCTAGCCCCCCGGTATACCCGCAGAGGGACTGTTACACCTACACGTCCAGGAATCTACTAAGTGTTATCGCACGCATGTGAAGAAGGTCAGACCGGGGATCTAGACATTGACATCATGGACCTTCAACCACACTTGGACACATATACTAGGTCCACGTGCTAAGTTCCAGTGGGATTCCGGAGATCCGGCGGTCCTTTTCTAGCGAAACCCTAGTCGGTGGGGCCCGCGGGTTCTACCCCTGTAGCTTTCTTAGTACGAGGTTCAGACAACGCGCTTTTTTTGTTGGTTTAGCTTGTTTAGGTCATATCTACATGGAAAACAAGGTGGGGACCTTATAGCACATGCTTAGCCCCCCGGTATACCCGCAGCGGGACTGGTTACCCCTACACTTCCCGGAATCTACTAAGTGTTATCGCACGCATGTGAAGAAGGTCAGACCGGGGATCTAGAAATTGCAATCCATGGACCTTCCACCCACTTGGACACATATACTAGGTCCACGTGCAAGTTCCAGTGGGATTCCGGAGCTCCGCGGTCCTTTTCCAGCGAAACCCTAGTCGGTTGGGCCCGCGGGTCTACCCCTGTAGCTTTCTTAGTACGAGGGTTCAGACAACGCGCTTTTTTTGTTGGTTTAGCTTTTTTAGGTCATATCTACATGGAAAACAAAGGTTGGGACCTTATAGCACATGCTAGCCCCCCGGTATACCCGCAGCGGGACTGTTACCCCCTACACGTCCAGGAATCTACTAAGTGTTTCGCACGCATGTGAAAAGGTCAGACCGGGGATCTAGACATTGCATCCATGGACCTTCCACCACA
>CAJUXJ010000418.1:0-40147 GCA_910589775.1 Avena eriantha
CCGGGATACCCTCGTACGGAGATAGCTATAGGGGTAGACGATCCGGGGGCCCCCGTCTAGGGTTTCGCCGGAGGAAGACCGCCGGAGCGTCGGAATCACATGAAAACTTGCATGTGCCCCTAGGATATGTGTGTGAGAGTGGTGCAAGGTTGTTAGGTGCCATGTGTAGGCCCCATGTGTGACCCCCTTCCCAGGACATGCGTTAACACTTAGTAAAATCCTGGATCAGTTACGTGGAAAGTCCTGCCGCGTCACAACCGGGGCCTAGAATGTGGAAAAGTTGGCCCAACCTTGGCTCTCCATGCACATATGACCTAAACAAACCAAAACAAGTAGAGAGGTCCACCGGGCTACCCTCGTACGGAGATAGCTATAGGGGTAGACGATCTGGGCCCCCTGGTCTAGGGTTTCGCCGGAGGAAGACCGCCGGAGCGTCGGAATCACATGAAAACTTGCATGTGCCCCTAGGATATGTGTGTGAGAGTGGTGCAAGGTTGTTAGGTGCCATGTGTAGGCCCCATGTGTGACCCCCTTCCTGGACAATGCGTTAACACTTAGTAAATCCTGGATCAGTACTTGGAAAGTCCGACCGCGTCACAACCGGGGCCTAGAATGTGGCAAAGTTGGCCCAACCTTGGCTCTCCATGAACATATGACCTAAACAAACCAAAACAAGTAGAGAGGTCCACCGGGCTACCCTCGTACGGAGATAGCTATAGGGGTAGACGATCGGGGCCCCCGGTCTACGGTTTCGCCAGAGGAAGACCGCCGGAGCGTCGGAATCACATGAAAACTTGCATGTGCCCCTAGGATATGTGTGTGAGAGTGGTGCAAGGTTGTTAGGTGCCATGTGTAGGCCCCATGTGTGACCCCCTTCCCGGACATGCGTTAACACTTAGTAAAATCCTGGATCATGTACGTGGAAAGTCCCGCCGCGTCACAACCGGGGCCTTAGAATGTGGCAAAGTTGGCCCAACCTTGGCTCTCCATGTACATATGACCGAACCAAACCAAAACAAGTAGAGAGGTCCACCGGGCTACCCTCGTACGGAGATAGCTATAGGGGTAGACGATCCGGGGCCCCCGGTCTAGGGTTTCGCCGGAGGAAGACCGCCGGAGCGTCGGAATCACATGAAAACTTGCATGTGCCCCTAGGATATGTGTGTGAGAGTGGTGCAAGGTTGTTAGGTGCCATGTGTAGGCCCCATGTGTGACCCCCTTCCCGGACATGCGTTAACACTTAGTAAAATCCTGGATCAGTACGTGGAAAGTCCCGCCGCGTCACAACCGGGGCCTAGAATGTGGCAAAGTTGGCCCAACCTTGGCTCTCCATGTACATATGACCTAAACAAACCAAAACAAGTAGAGAGGTCCACCGGGCTACCCTCGTACGGAGATAGCTATAGGGGTAGACGATCCGGGGCCCCCGGTCTAGGGTTTCGCCGGAGGAAGACCGCCGGAGCGTCGGAATCACATGAAAACTTGCATGTGCCCCTAGGATATGTGTGTGAGAGTGGTGCAAGGTTGTTAGGTGCCATGTGTAGGCCCCATGTGTGACCCCCTTCCCGGACATGCGTTAACACTTAGTAAAATCCTGGATCAGTACGTGGAAAGTCCCGCCGCGTCACAACCGGGGCCTAGAATGTGGCAAAGTTGGCCCAACCTTGGCTCTCCATGCACATATGACCTAAACAAACCAAAACAAGTAGAGAGGTCCACCGGGCTACCCTCGTACGGAGATAGCTATAGGGGTAGACGATCCGGGGCCCCGGTCTAGGGTTTCGCCGGAGGAAGACCGCCGGAGCGTCGGAATCACATGAAAACTTGCATGTGCCCCTAGGATATGTGTGTGAGAGTGGTGCAAGGTTGTTAGGTGCCATGTGTAGGCCCCATGTGTGACCCCCTTCCCGGACATGCGTTAACACTTAGTAAAATCCTGGATCAGTACGTGGAAAGTCCCGCCGCGTCACAACCGGGGCCTAGAATGTGGCAAAGTTGGCCCAACCTTGGCTCTCCATGCACATATGACCTAAACAAACCAAAACAAGTAGAGAGGTCCACCGGGCTACCCTCGTACGGAGATAGCTATAGGGGTAGACGATCCGGGGCCCCCGGTCTAGGGTTTCGCCGGAGGAAGACCGCCGGAGCGTCGGAATCACATGAAAACTTGCATGTGCCCCTAGGATATGTGTGTGAGAGTGGTGCAAGGTTGTTAGGTGCCATGTGTAGGCCCCATGTGTGACCCCCTTCCCGGACATGCGTTAACACTTAGTAAAATCCTGGATCAGTACGTGGAAAGTCCCGCCGCGTCACAACCGGGGCCTAGAATGTGGCAAAGTTGGCCCAACCTTGGCTCTCCATGCACATATGACCTAAACAAACCAAAACAAGTAGAGAGGTCCACCGGGCTACCCTCGTACGGAGATAGCTATAGGGGTAGACGATCCGGGGCCCCCGGTCTAGGGTTTCGCCGGAGGAAGACCGCCGGAGCGTCGGAATCACATGAAAACTTGCATGTGCCCCTAGGATATGTGTGTGAGAGTGGTGCAAGGTTGTTAGGTGCCATGTGTAGGCCCCATGTGTGACCCCCTTCCCGGACATGCGTTAACACTTAGTAAAATCCTGGATCAGTACGTGGAAAGTCCCGCCGCGTCACAACCGGGGCCTAGAATGTGGCAAAGTTGGCCCAACCTTGGCTCTCCATGCACATATGACCTAAACAAACCAAAACAAGTAGAGAGGTCCACCGGGCTACCCTCGTACGGAGATAGCTATAGGGGTAGACGATCCGGGGCCCCCGGTCTAGGGTTTCGCCGGAGGAAGACCGCCGGAGCGTCGGAATCACATGAAAACTTGCATGTGCCCCTAGGATATGTGTGTGAGAGTGGTGCAAGGTTGTTAGGTGCCATGTGTAGGCCCCATGTGTGACCCCCTTCCCGGACATGCGTTAACACTTAGTAAAATCCTGGATCAGTACGTGGAAAGTCCCGCCGCGTCACAACCGGGGCCTAGAATGTGGCAAAGTTGGCCCAACCTTGGCTCTCCATGCACATATGACCTAAACAAACCAAAACAAGTAGAGAGGTCCACCGGGCTACCCTCGTACGGAGATAGCTATAGGGGTAGACGATCCGGGGCCCCGGTCTAGGGTTTCGCCGGAGGAAGACCGCCGGAGCGTCGGAATCACATGAAAACTTGCATGTGCCCCTAGGATATGTGTGTGAGAGTGGTGCAAGGTTGTTAGGTGCCATGTGTAGGCCCCATGTGTGACCCCCTTCCCGGACATGCGTTAACACTTAGTAAAATCCTGGATCAGTACGTGGAAAGTCCCGCCGCGTCACAACCGGGGCCTAGAATGTGGCAAAGTTGGCCCAACCTTGGCTCTCCATGCACATATGACCTAAACAAACCAAAACAAGTAGAGAGGTCCACCGGGCTACCCTCGTACGGAGATAGCTATAGGGGTAGACGATCCGGGGCCCCCGGTCTAGGGTTTCGCCGGAGGAAGACCGCCGGAGCGTCGGAATCACATGAAAACTTGCATGTGCCCCTAGGATATGTGTGTGAGAGTGGTGCAAGGTTGTTAGGTGCCATGTGTAGGCCCCATGTGTGACCCCCTTCCCGGACATGCGTTAACACTTAGTAAAATCCTGGATCAGTACGTGGAAAGTCCCGCCGCGTCACAACCGGGGCCTAGAATGTGGCAAAGTTGGCCCAACCTTGGCTCTCCATGCACATATGACCTAAACAAACCAAAACAAGTAGAGAGGTCCACCGGGCTACCCTCGTACGGAGATAGCTATAGGGGTAGACGATCCGGGGCCCCGGTCTAGGGTTTCGCCGGAGGAAGACCGCCGGAGCGTCGGAATCACATGAAAACTTGCATGTGCCCCTAGGATATGTGTGTGAGAGTGGTGCAAGGTTGTTAGGTGCCATGTGTAGGCCCCATGTGTGACCCCCTTCCCGGACATGCGTTAACACTTAGTAAAATCCTGGATCAGTACGTGGAAAGTCCCGCCGCGTCACAACCGGGGCCTAGAATGTGGCAAAGTTGGCCCAACCTTGGCTCTCCATGTACATATGACCTAAACAAACCAAAACAAGTAGAGAGGTCCACCGGGCTACCCTCGTACGGAGATAGCTATAGGGGTAGACGATCCGGGGCCCCCGGTCTAGGGTTTCGCCGGAGGAAGACCGCCGGAGCGTCGGAATCACATGAAAACTTGCATGTGCCCCTAGGATATGTGTGTGAGAGTGGTGCAAGGTTGTTAGGTGCCATGTGTAGGCCCCATGTGTGACCCCCTTCCCGGACATGCGTTAACACTTAGTAAAATCCTGGATCAGTACGTGGAAAGTCCCGCCGCGTCACAACCGGGGCCTAGAATGTGGCAAAGTTGGCCCAACCTTGGCTCTCCATGCACATATGACCTAAACAAACCAAAACAAGTAGAGAGGTCCACCGGGCTACCCTCGTACGGAGATAGCTATAGGGGTAGACGATCCGGGGCCCCCGGTCTAGGGTTTCGCCGGAGGAAGACCGCCGGAGCGTCGGAATCACATGAAAACTTGCATGTGCCCCTAGGATATGTGTGTGAGAGTGGTGCAAGGTTGTTAGGTGCCATGTGTAGGCCCCATGTGTGACCCCCTTCCCGGACATGCGTTAACACTTAGTAAAATCCTGGATCAGTACGTGGAAAGTCCCGCCGCGTCACAACCGGGGCCTAGAATGTGGCAAAGTTGGCCCAACCTTGGCTCTCCATGCACATATGACCTAAACAAACCAAAACAAGTAGAGAGGTCCACCGGGCTACCCTCGTACGGAGATAGCTATAGGGGTAGACGATCCGGGGCCCCGGTCTAGGGTTTCGCCGGAGGAAGACCGCCGGAGCGTCGGAATCACATGAAAACTTGCATGTGCCCCTAGGATATGTGTGTGAGAGTGGTGCAAGGTTGTTAGGTGCCATGTGTAGGCCCCATGTGTGACCCCCTTCCCGGACATGCGTTAACACTTAGTAAAATCCTGGATCAGTACGTGGAAAGTCCCGCCGCGTCACAACCGGGGCCTAGAATGTGGCAAAGTTGGCCCAACCTTGGCTCTCCATGCACATATGACCTAAACAAACCAAAACAAGTAGAGAGGTCCACCGGGCTACCCTCGTACGGAGATAGCTATAGGGGTAGACGATCCGGGGCCCCGGTCTAGGGTTTCGCCGGAGGAAGACCGCCGGAGCGTCGGAATCACATGAAAACTTGCATGTGCCCCTAGGATATGTGTGTGAGAGTGGTGCAAGGTTGTTAGGTGCCATGTGTAGGCCCCATGTGTGACCCCCTTCCCGGACATGCGTTAACACTTAGTAAAATCCTGGATCAGTACGTGGAAAGTCCCGCCGCGTCACAACCGGGGCCTAGAATGTGGCAAAGTTGGCCCAACCTTGGCTCTCCATGCACATATGACCTAAACAAACCAAAACAAGTAGAGAGGTCCACCGGGCTACCCTCGTACGGAGATAGCTATAGGGGTAGACGATCCGGGGCCCCGGTCTAGGGTTTCGCCGGAGGAAGACCGCCGGAGCGTCGGAATCACATGAAAACTTGCATGTGCCCCTAGGATATGTGTGTGAGAGTGGTGCAAGGTTGTTAGGTGCCATGTGTAGGCCCCATGTGTGACCCCCTTCCCGGACATGCGTTAACACTTAGTAAAATCCTGGATCAGTACGTGGAAAGTCCCGCCGCGTCACAACCGGGGCCTAGAATGTGGCAAAGTTGGCCCAACCTTGGCTCTCCATGCACATATGACCTAAACAAACCAAAACAAGTAGAGAGGTCCACCGGGCTACCCTCGTACGGAGATAGCTATAGGGGTAGACGATCCGGGGCCCCGGTCTAGGGTTTCGCCGGAGGAAGACCGCCGGAGCGTCGGAATCACATGAAAACTTGCATGTGCCCCTAGGATATGTGTGTGAGAGTGGTGCAAGGTTGTTAGGTGCCATGTGTAGGCCCCATGTGTGACCCCCTTCCCGGACATGCGTTAACACTTAGTAAAATCCTGGATCAGTACGTGGAAAGTCCCGCCGCGTCACAACCGGGGCCTAGAATGTGGCAAAGTTGGCCCAACCTTGGCTCTCCATGCACATATGACCTAAACAAACCAAAACAAGTAGAGAGGTCCACCGGGCTACCCTCGTACGGAGATAGCTATAGGGGTAGACGATCCGGGGCCCCCGGTCTAGGGTTTCGCCGGAGGAAGACCGCCGGAGCGTCGGAATCACATGAAAACTTGCATGTGCCCCTAGGATATGTGTGTGAGAGTGGTGCAAGGTTGTTAGGTGCCATGTGTAGGCCCCATGTGTGACCCCCTTCCCGGACATGCGTTAACACTTAGTAAAATCCTGGATCAGTACGTGGAAAGTCCCGCCGCGTCACAACCGGGGCCTAGAATGTGGCAAAGTTGGCCCAACCTTGGCTCTCCATGCACATATGACCTAAACAAACCAAAACAAGTAGAGAGGTCCACCGGGCTACCCTCGTACGGAGATAGCTATAGGGGTAGACGATCCGGGGCCCCCGGTCTAGGGTTTCGCCGGAGGAAGACCGCCGGAGCGTCGGAATCACATGAAAACTTGCATGTGCCCCTAGGATATGTGTGTGAGAGTGGTGCAAGGTTGTTAGGTGCCATGTGTAGGCCCCATGTGTGACCCCCTTCCCGGACATGCGTTAACACTTAGTAAAATCCTGGATCAGTACGTGGAAAGTCCCGCCGCGTCACAACCGGGGCCTAGAATGTGGCAAAGTTGGCCCAACCTTGGCTCTCCATGCACATATGACCTAAACAAACCAAAACAAGTAGAGAGGTCCACCGGGCTACCCTCGTACGGAGATAGCTATAGGGGTAGACGATCCGGGGCCCCCGGTCTAGGGTTTCGCCGGAGGAAGACCGCCGGAGCGTCGGAATCACATGAAAACTTGCATGTGCCCCTAGGATATGTGTGTGAGAGTGGTGCAAGGTTGTTAGGTGCCATGTGTAGGCCCCATGTGTGACCCCCTTCCCGGACATGCGTTAACACTTAGTAAAATCCTGGATCAGTACGTGGAAAGTCCCGCCGCGTCACAACCGGGGCCTAGAATGTGGCAAAGTTGGCCCAACCTTGGCTCTCCATGCACATATGACCTAAACAAACCAAAACAAGTAGAGAGGTCCACCGGGCTACCCTCGTACGGAGATAGCTATAGGGGTAGACGATCCGGGGCCCCCGGTCTAGGGTTTCGCCGGAGGAAGACCGCCGGAGCGTCGGAATCACATGAAAACTTGCATGTGCCCCTAGGATATGTGTGTGAGAGTGGTGCAAGGTTGTTAGGTGCCATGTGTAGGCCCCATGTGTGACCCCCTTCCCGGACATGCGTTAACACTTAGTAAAATCCTGGATCAGTACGTGGAAAGTCCCGCCGCGTCACAACCGGGGCCTAGAATGTGGCAAAGTTGGCCCAACCTTGGCTCTCCATGCACATATGACCTAAACAAACCAAAACAAGTAGAGAGGTCCACCGGGCTACCCTCGTACGGAGATAGCTATAGGGGTAGACGATCCGGGGCCCCCGGTCTAGGGTTTCGCCGGAGGAAGACCGCCGGAGCGTCGGAATCACATGAAAACTTGCATGTGCCCCTAGGATATGTGTGTGAGAGTGGTGCAAGGTTGTTAGGTGCCATGTGTAGGCCCCATGTGTGACCCCCTTCCCGGACATGCGTTAACACTTAGTAAAATCCTGGATCAGTACGTGGAAAGTCCCGCCGCGTCACAACCGGGGCCTAGAATGTGGCAAAGTTGGCCCAACCTTGGCTCTCCATGCACATATGACCTAAACAAACCAAAACAAGTAGAGAGGTCCACCGGGCTACCCTCGTACGGAGATAGCTATAGGGGTAGACGATCCGGGGCCCCCGGTCTAGGGTTTCGCCGGAGGAAGACCGCCGGAGCGTCGGAATCACATGAAAACTTGCATGTGCCCCTAGGATATGTGTGTGAGAGTGGTGCAAGGTTGTTAGGTGCCATGTGTAGGCCCCATGTGTGACCCCCTTCCCGGACATGCGTTAACACTTAGTAAAATCCTGGATCAGTACGTGGAAAGTCCCGCCGCGTCACAACCGGGGCCTAGAATGTGGCAAAGTTGGCCCAACCTTGGCTCTCCATGCACATATGACCTAAACAAACCAAAACAAGTAGAGAGGTCCACCGGGCTACCCTCGTACGGAGATAGCTATAGGGGTAGACGATCCGGGGCCCCCGGTCTAGGGTTTCGCCGGAGGAAGACCGCCGGAGCGTCGGAATCACATGAAAACTTGCATGTGCCCCTAGGATATGTGTGTGAGAGTGGTGCAAGGTTGTTAGGTGCCATGTGTAGGCCCCATGTGTGACCCCCTTCCCGGACATGCGTTAACACTTAGTAAAATCCTGGATCAGTACGTGGAAAGTCCCGCCGCGTCACAACCGGGGCCTAGAATGTGGCAAAGTTGGCCCAACCTTGGCTCTCCATGCACATATGACCTAAACAAACCAAAACAAGTAGAGAGGTCCACCGGGCTACCCTCGTACGGAGATAGCTATAGGGGTAGACGATCCGGGGCCCCGGTCTAGGGTTTCGCCGGAGGAAGACCGCCGGAGCGTCGGAATCACATGAAAACTTGCATGTGCCCCTAGGATATGTGTGTGAGAGTGGTGCAAGGTTGTTAGGTGCCATGTGTAGGCCCCATGTGTGACCCCCTTCCCGGACATGCGTTAACACTTAGTAAAATCCTGGATCAGTACGTGGAAAGTCCCGCCGCGTCACAACCGGGGCCTAGAATGTGGCAAAGTTGGCCCAACCTTGGCTCTCCATGCACATATGACCTAAACAAACCAAAACAAGTAGAGAGGTCCACCGGGCTACCCTCGTACGGAGATAGCTATAGGGGTAGACGATCCGGGGCCCCCGGTCTAGGGTTTCGCCGGAGGAAGACCGCCGGAGCGTCGGAATCACATGAAAACTTGCATGTGCCCCTAGGATATGTGTGTGAGAGTGGTGCAAGGTTGTTAGGTGCCATGTGTAGGCCCCATGTGTGACCCCCTTCCCGGACATGCGTTAACACTTAGTAAAATCCTGGATCAGTACGTGGAAAGTCCCGCCGCGTCACAACCGGGGCCTAGAATGTGGCAAAGTTGGCCCAACCTTGGCTCTCCATGCACATATGACCTAAACAAACCAAAACAAGTAGAGAGGTCCACCGGGCTACCCTCGTACGGAGATAGCTATAGGGGTAGACGATCCGGGGCCCCGGTCTAGGGTTTCGCCGGAGGAAGACCGCCGGAGCGTCGGAATCACATGAAAACTTGCATGTGCCCCTAGGATATGTGTGTGAGAGTGGTGCAAGGTTGTTAGGTGCCATGTGTAGGCCCCATGTGTGACCCCCTTCCCGGACATGCGTTAACACTTAGTAAAATCCTGGATCAGTACGTGGAAAGTCCCGCCGCGTCACAACCGGGGCCTAGAATGTGGCAAAGTTGGCCCAACCTTGGCTCTCCATGCACATATGACCTAAACAAACCAAAACAAGTAGAGAGGTCCACCGGGCTACCCTCGTACGGAGATAGCTATAGGGGTAGACGATCCGGGGCCCCCGGTCTAGGGTTTCGCCGGAGGAAGACCGCCGGAGCGTCGGAATCACATGAAAACTTGCATGTGCCCCTAGGATATGTGTGTGAGAGTGGTGCAAGGTTGTTAGGTGCCATGTGTAGGCCCCATGTGTGACCCCCTTCCCGGACATGCGTTAACACTTAGTAAAATCCTGGATCAGTACGTGGAAAGTCCCGCCGCGTCACAACCGGGGCCTAGAATGTGGCAAAGTTGGCCCAACCTTGGCTCTCCATGCACATATGACCTAAACAAACCAAAACAAGTAGAGAGGTCCACCGGGCTACCCTCGTACGGAGATAGCTATAGGGGTAGACGATCCGGGGCCCCGGTCTAGGGTTTCGCCGGAGGAAGACCGCCGGAGCGTCGGAATCACATGAAAACTTGCATGTGCCCCTAGGATATGTGTGTGAGAGTGGTGCAAGGTTGTTAGGTGCCATGTGTAGGCCCCATGTGTGACCCCCTTCCCGGACATGCGTTAACACTTAGTAAAATCCTGGATCAGTACGTGGAAAGTCCCGCCGCGTCACAACCGGGGCCTAGAATGTGGCAAAGTTGGCCCAACCTTGGCTCTCCATGCACATATGACCTAAACAAACCAAAACAAGTAGAGAGGTCCACCGGGCTACCCTCGTACGGAGATAGCTATAGGGGTAGACGATCCGGGGCCCCCGGTCTAGGGTTTCGCCGGAGGAAGACCGCCGGAGCGTCGGAATCACATGAAAACTTGCATGTGCCCCTAGGATATGTGTGTGAGAGTGGTGCAAGGTTGTTAGGTGCCATGTGTAGGCCCCATGTGTGACCCCCTTCCCGGACATGCGTTAACACTTAGTAAAATCCTGGATCAGTACGTGGAAAGTCCCGCCGCGTCACAACCGGGGCCTAGAATGTGGCAAAGTTGGCCCAACCTTGGCTCTCCATGCACATATGACCTAAACAAACCAAAACAAGTAGAGAGGTCCACCGGGCTACCCTCGTACGGAGATAGCTATAGGGGTAGACGATCCGGGGCCCCGGTCTAGGGTTTCGCCGGAGGAAGACCGCCGGAGCGTCGGAATCACATGAAAACTTGCATGTGCCCCTAGGATATGTGTGTGAGAGTGGTGCAAGGTTGTTAGGTGCCATGTGTAGGCCCCATGTGTGACCCCCTTCCCGGACATGCGTTAACACTTAGTAAAATCCTGGATCAGTACGTGGAAAGTCCCGCCGCGTCACAACCGGGGCCTAGAATGTGGCAAAGTTGGCCCAACCTTGGCTCTCCATGCACATATGACCTAAACAAACCAAAACAAGTAGAGAGGTCCACCGGGCTACCCTCGTACGGAGATAGCTATAGGGGTAGACGATCCGGGGCCCCCGGTCTAGGGTTTCGCCGGAGGAAGACCGCCGGAGCGTCGGAATCACATGAAAACTTGCATGTGCCCCTAGGATATGTGTGTGAGAGTGGTGCAAGGTTGTTAGGTGCCATGTGTAGGCCCCATGTGTGACCCCCTTCCCGGACATGCGTTAACACTTAGTAAAATCCTGGATCAGTACGTGGAAAGTCCCGCCGCGTCACAACCGGGGCCTAGAATGTGGCAAAGTTGGCCCAACCTTGGCTCTCCATGCACATATGACCTAAACAAACCAAAACAAGTAGAGAGGTCCACCGGGCTACCCTCGTACGGAGATAGCTATAGGGGTAGACGATCCGGGGCCCCGGTCTAGGGTTTCGCCGGAGGAAGACCGCCGGAGCGTCGGAATCACATGAAAACTTGCATGTGCCCCTAGGATATGTGTGTGAGAGTGGTGCAAGGTTGTTAGGTGCCATGTGTAGGCCCCATGTGTGACCCCCTTCCCGGACATGCGTTAACACTTAGTAAAATCCTGGATCAGTACGTGGAAAGTCCCGCCGCGTCACAACCGGGGCCTAGAATGTGGCAAAGTTGGCCCAACCTTGGCTCTCCATGCACATATGACCTAAACAAACCAAAACAAGTAGAGAGGTCCACCGGGCTACCCTCGTACGGAGATAGCTATAGGGGTAGACGATCCGGGGCCCCCGGTCTAGGGTTTCGCCGGAGGAAGACCGCCGGAGCGTCGGAATCACATGAAAACTTGCATGTGCCCCTAGGATATGTGTGTGAGAGTGGTGCAAGGTTGTTAGGTGCCATGTGTAGGCCCCATGTGTGACCCCCTTCCCGGACATGCGTTAACACTTAGTAAAATCCTGGATCAGTACGTGGAAAGTCCCGCCGCGTCACAACCGGGGCCTAGAATGTGGCAAAGTTGGCCCAACCTTGGCTCTCCATGCACATATGACCTAAACAAACCAAAACAAGTAGAGAGGTCCACCGGGCTACCCTCGTACGGAGATAGCTATAGGGGTAGACGATCCGGGGCCCCCGGTCTAGGGTTTCGCCGGAGGAAGACCGCCGGAGCGTCGGAATCACATGAAAACTTGCATGTGCCCCTAGGATATGTGTGTGAGAGTGGTGCAAGGTTGTTAGGTGCCATGTGTAGGCCCCATGTGTGACCCCCTTCCCGGACATGCGTTAACACTTAGTAAAATCCTGGATCAGTACGTGGAAAGTCCCGCCGCGTCACAACCGGGGCCTAGAATGTGGCAAAGTTGGCCCAACCTTGGCTCTCCATGCACATATGACCTAAACAAACCAAAACAAGTAGAGAGGTCCACCGGGCTACCCTCGTACGGAGATAGCTATAGGGGTAGACGATCCGGGGCCCCCGGTCTAGGGTTTCGCCGGAGGAAGACCGCCGGAGCGTCGGAATCACATGAAAACTTGCATGTGCCCCTAGGATATGTGTGTGAGAGTGGTGCAAGGTTGTTAGGTGCCATGTGTAGGCCCCATGTGTGACCCCCTTCCCGGACATGCGTTAACACTTAGTAAAATCCTGGATCAGTACGTGGAAAGTCCCGCCGCGTCACAACCGGGGCCTAGAATGTGGCAAAGTTGGCCCAACCTTGGCTCTCCATGCACATATGACCTAAACAAACCAAAACAAGTAGAGAGGTCCACCGGGCTACCCTCGTACGGAGATAGCTATAGGGGTAGACGATCCGGGGCCCCCGGTCTAGGGTTTCGCCGGAGGAAGACCGCCGGAGCGTCGGAATCACATGAAAACTTGCATGTGCCCCTAGGATATGTGTGTGAGAGTGGTGCAAGGTTGTTAGGTGCCATGTGTAGGCCCCATGTGTGACCCCCTTCCCGGACATGCGTTAACACTTAGTAAAATCCTGGATCAGTACGTGGAAAGTCCCGCCGCGTCACAACCGGGGCCTAGAATGTGGCAAAGTTGGCCCAACCTTGGCTCTCCATGCACATATGACCTAAACAAACCAAAACAAGTAGAGAGGTCCACCGGGCTACCCTCGTACGGAGATAGCTATAGGGGTAGACGATCCGGGGCCCCCGGTCTAGGGTTTCGCCGGAGGAAGACCGCCGGAGCGTCGGAATCACATGAAAACTTGCATGTGCCCCTAGGATATGTGTGTGAGAGTGGTGCAAGGTTGTTAGGTGCCATGTGTAGGCCCCATGTGTGACCCCCTTCCCGGACATGCGTTAACACTTAGTAAAATCCTGGATCAGTACGTGGAAAGTCCCGCCGCGTCACAACCGGGGCCTAGAATGTGGCAAAGTTGGCCCAACCTTGGCTCTCCATGCACATATGACCTAAACAAACCAAAACAAGTAGAGAGGTCCACCGGGCTACCCTCGTACGGAGATAGCTATAGGGGTAGACGATCCGGGGCCCCGGTCTAGGGTTTCGCCGGAGGAAGACCGCCGGAGCGTCGGAATCACATGAAAACTTGCATGTGCCCCTAGGATATGTGTGTGAGAGTGGTGCAAGGTTGTTAGGTGCCATGTGTAGGCCCCATGTGTGACCCCCTTCCCGGACATGCGTTAACACTTAGTAAAATCCTGGATCAGTACGTGGAAAGTCCCGCCGCGTCACAACCGGGGCCTAGAATGTGGCAAAGTTGGCCCAACCTTGGCTCTCCATGCACATATGACCTAAACAAACCAAAACAAGTAGAGAGGTCCACCGGGCTACCCTCGTACGGAGATAGCTATAGGGGTAGACGATCCGGGGCCCCCGGTCTAGGGTTTCGCCGGAGGAAGACCGCCGGAGCGTCGGAATCACATGAAAACTTGCATGTGCCCCTAGGATATGTGTGTGAGAGTGGTGCAAGGTTGTTAGGTGCCATGTGTAGGCCCCATGTGTGACCCCCTTCCCGGACATGCGTTAACACTTAGTAAAATCCTGGATCAGTACGTGGAAAGTCCCGCCGCGTCACAACCGGGGCCTAGAATGTGGCAAAGTTGGCCCAACCTTGGCTCTCCATGCACATATGACCTAAACAAACCAAAACAAGTAGAGAGGTCCACCGGGCTACCCTCGTACGGAGATAGCTATAGGGGTAGACGATCCGGGGCCCCGGTCTAGGGTTTCGCCGGAGGAAGACCGCCGGAGCGTCGGAATCACATGAAAACTTGCATGTGCCCCTAGGATATGTGTGTGAGAGTGGTGCAAGGTTGTTAGGTGCCATGTGTAGGCCCCATGTGTGACCCCCTTCCCGGACATGCGTTAACACTTAGTAAAATCCTGGATCAGTACGTGGAAAGTCCCGCCGCGTCACAACCGGGGCCTAGAATGTGGCAAAGTTGGCCCAACCTTGGCTCTCCATGCACATATGACCTAAACAAACCAAAACAAGTAGAGAGGTCCACCGGGCTACCCTCGTACGGAGATAGCTATAGGGGTAGACGATCCGGGGCCCCGGTCTAGGGTTTCGCCGGAGGAAGACCGCCGGAGCGTCGGAATCACATGAAAACTTGCATGTGCCCCTAGGATATGTGTGTGAGAGTGGTGCAAGGTTGTTAGGTGCCATGTGTAGGCCCCATGTGTGACCCCCTTCCCGGACATGCGTTAACACTTAGTAAAATCCTGGATCAGTACGTGGAAAGTCCCGCCGCGTCACAACCGGGGCCTAGAATGTGGCAAAGTTGGCCCAACCTTGGCTCTCCATGCACATATGACCTAAACAAACCAAAACAAGTAGAGAGGTCCACCGGGCTACCCTCGTACGGAGATAGCTATAGGGGTAGACGATCCGGGGCCCCGGTCTAGGGTTTCGCCGGAGGAAGACCGCCGGAGCGTCGGAATCACATGAAAACTTGCATGTGCCCCTAGGATATGTGTGTGAGAGTGGTGCAAGGTTGTTAGGTGCCATGTGTAGGCCCCATGTGTGACCCCCTTCCCGGACATGCGTTAACACTTAGTAAAATCCTGGATCAGTACGTGGAAAGTCCCGCCGCGTCACAACCGGGGCCTAGAATGTGGCAAAGTTGGCCCAACCTTGGCTCTCCATGCACATATGACCTAAACAAACCAAAACAAGTAGAGAGGTCCACCGGGCTACCCTCGTACGGAGATAGCTATAGGGGTAGACGATCCGGGGCCCCCGGTCTAGGGTTTCGCCGGAGGAAGACCGCCGGAGCGTCGGAATCACATGAAAACTTGCATGTGCCCCTAGGATATGTGTGTGAGAGTGGTGCAAGGTTGTTAGGTGCCATGTGTAGGCCCCATGTGTGACCCCCTTCCCGGACATGCGTTAACACTTAGTAAAATCCTGGATCAGTACGTGGAAAGTCCCGCCGCGTCACAACCGGGGCCTAGAATGTGGCAAAGTTGGCCCAACCTTGGCTCTCCATGCACATATGACCTAAACAAACCAAAACAAGTAGAGAGGTCCACCGGGCTACCCTCGTACGGAGATAGCTATAGGGGTAGACGATCCGGGGCCCCCGGTCTAGGGTTTCGCCGGAGGAAGACCGCCGGAGCGTCGGAATCACATGAAAACTTGCATGTGCCCCTAGGATATGTGTGTGAGAGTGGTGCAAGGTTGTTAGGTGCCATGTGTAGGCCCCATGTGTGACCCCCTTCCCGGACATGCGTTAACACTTAGTAAAATCCTGGATCAGTACGTGGAAAGTCCCGCCGCGTCACAACCGGGGCCTAGAATGTGGCAAAGTTGGCCCAACCTTGGCTCTCCATGCACATATGACCTAAACAAACCAAAACAAGTAGAGAGGTCCACCGGGCTACCCTCGTACGGAGATAGCTATAGGGGTAGACGATCCGGGGCCCCCGGTCTAGGGTTTCGCCGGAGGAAGACCGCCGGAGCGTCGGAATCACATGAAAACTTGCATGTGCCCCTAGGATATGTGTGTGAGAGTGGTGCAAGGTTGTTAGGTGCCATGTGTAGGCCCCATGTGTGACCCCCTTCCCGGACATGCGTTAACACTTAGTAAAATCCTGGATCAGTACGTGGAAAGTCCCGCCGCGTCACAACCGGGGCCTAGAATGTGGCAAAGTTGGCCCAACCTTGGCTCTCCATGCACATATGACCTAAACAAACCAAAACAAGTAGAGAGGTCCACCGGGCTACCCTCGTACGGAGATAGCTATAGGGGTAGACGATCCGGGGCCCCGGTCTAGGGTTTCGCCGGAGGAAGACCGCCGGAGCGTCGGAATCACATGAAAACTTGCATGTGCCCCTAGGATATGTGTGTGAGAGTGGTGCAAGGTTGTTAGGTGCCATGTGTAGGCCCCATGTGTGACCCCCTTCCCGGACATGCGTTAACACTTAGTAAAATCCTGGATCAGTACGTGGAAAGTCCCGCCGCGTCACAACCGGGGCCTAGAATGTGGCAAAGTTGGCCCAACCTTGGCTCTCCATGCACATATGACCTAAACAAACCAAAACAAGTAGAGAGGTCCACCGGGCTACCCTCGTACGGAGATAGCTATAGGGGTAGACGATCCGGGGCCCCCGGTCTAGGGTTTCGCCGGAGGAAGACCGCCGGAGCGTCGGAATCACATGAAAACTTGCATGTGCCCCTAGGATATGTGTGTGAGAGTGGTGCAAGGTTGTTAGGTGCCATGTGTAGGCCCCATGTGTGACCCCCTTCCCGGACATGCGTTAACACTTAGTAAAATCCTGGATCAGTACGTGGAAAGTCCCGCCGCGTCACAACCGGGGCCTAGAATGTGGCAAAGTTGGCCCAACCTTGGCTCTCCATGCACATATGACCTAAACAAACCAAAACAAGTAGAGAGGTCCACCGGGCTACCCTCGTACGGAGATAGCTATAGGGGTAGACGATCCGGGGCCCCCGGTCTAGGGTTTCGCCGGAGGAAGACCGCCGGAGCGTCGGAATCACATGAAAACTTGCATGTGCCCCTAGGATATGTGTGTGAGAGTGGTGCAAGGTTGTTAGGTGCCATGTGTAGGCCCCATGTGTGACCCCCTTCCCGGACATGCGTTAACACTTAGTAAAATCCTGGATCAGTACGTGGAAAGTCCCGCCGCGTCACAACCGGGGCCTAGAATGTGGCAAAGTTGGCCCAACCTTGGCTCTCCATGCACATATGACCTAAACAAACCAAAACAAGTAGAGAGGTCCACCGGGCTACCCTCGTACGGAGATAGCTATAGGGGTAGACGATCCGGGGCCCCCGGTCTAGGGTTTCGCCGGAGGAAGACCGCCGGAGCGTCGGAATCACATGAAAACTTGCATGTGCCCCTAGGATATGTGTGTGAGAGTGGTGCAAGGTTGTTAGGTGCCATGTGTAGGCCCCATGTGTGACCCCCTTCCCGGACATGCGTTAACACTTAGTAAAATCCTGGATCAGTACGTGGAAAGTCCCGCCGCGTCACAACCGGGGCCTAGAATGTGGCAAAGTTGGCCCAACCTTGGCTCTCCATGCACATATGACCTAAACAAACCAAAACAAGTAGAGAGGTCCACCGGGCTACCCTCGTACGGAGATAGCTATAGGGGTAGACGATCCGGGGCCCCGGTCTAGGGTTTCGCCGGAGGAAGACCGCCGGAGCGTCGGAATCACATGAAAACTTGCATGTGCCCCTAGGATATGTGTGTGAGAGTGGTGCAAGGTTGTTAGGTGCCATGTGTAGGCCCCATGTGTGACCCCCTTCCCGGACATGCGTTAACACTTAGTAAAATCCTGGATCAGTACGTGGAAAGTCCCGCCGCGTCACAACCGGGGCCTAGAATGTGGCAAAGTTGGCCCAACCTTGGCTCTCCATGCACATATGACCTAAACAAACCAAAACAAGTAGAGAGGTCCACCGGGCTACCCTCGTACGGAGATAGCTATAGGGGTAGACGATCCGGGGCCCCGGTCTAGGGTTTCGCCGGAGGAAGACCGCCGGAGCGTCGGAATCACATGAAAACTTGCATGTGCCCCTAGGATATGTGTGTGAGAGTGGTGCAAGGTTGTTAGGTGCCATGTGTAGGCCCCATGTGTGACCCCCTTCCCGGACATGCGTTAACACTTAGTAAAATCCTGGATCAGTACGTGGAAAGTCCCGCCGCGTCACAACCGGGGCCTAGAATGTGGCAAAGTTGGCCCAACCTTGGCTCTCCATGCACATATGACCTAAACAAACCAAAACAAGTAGAGAGGTCCACCGGGCTACCCTCGTACGGAGATAGCTATAGGGGTAGACGATCCGGGGCCCCGGTCTAGGGTTTCGCCGGAGGAAGACCGCCGGAGCGTCGGAATCACATGAAAACTTGCATGTGCCCCTAGGATATGTGTGTGAGAGTGGTGCAAGGTTGTTAGGTGCCATGTGTAGGCCCCATGTGTGACCCCCTTCCCGGACATGCGTTAACACTTAGTAAAATCCTGGATCAGTACGTGGAAAGTCCCGCCGCGTCACAACCGGGGCCTAGAATGTGGCAAAGTTGGCCCAACCTTGGCTCTCCATGCACATATGACCTAAACAAACCAAAACAAGTAGAGAGGTCCACCGGGCTACCCTCGTACGGAGATAGCTATAGGGGTAGACGATCCGGGGCCCCGGTCTAGGGTTTCGCCGGAGGAAGACCGCCGGAGCGTCGGAATCACATGAAAACTTGCATGTGCCCCTAGGATATGTGTGTGAGAGTGGTGCAAGGTTGTTAGGTGCCATGTGTAGGCCCCATGTGTGACCCCCTTCCCGGACATGCGTTAACACTTAGTAAAATCCTGGATCAGTACGTGGAAAGTCCCGCCGCGTCACAACCGGGGCCTAGAATGTGGCAAAGTTGGCCCAACCTTGGCTCTCCATGCACATATGACCTAAACAAACCAAAACAAGTAGAGAGGTCCACCGGGCTACCCTCGTACGGAGATAGCTATAGGGGTAGACGATCCGGGGCCCCCGGTCTAGGGTTTCGCCGGAGGAAGACCGCCGGAGCGTCGGAATCACATGAAAACTTGCATGTGCCCCTAGGATATGTGTGTGAGAGTGGTGCAAGGTTGTTAGGTGCCATGTGTAGGCCCCATGTGTGACCCCCTTCCCGGACATGCGTTAACACTTAGTAAAATCCTGGATCAGTACGTGGAAAGTCCCGCCGCGTCACAACCGGGGCCTAGAATGTGGCAAAGTTGGCCCAACCTTGGCTCTCCATGCACATATGACCTAAACAAACCAAAACAAGTAGAGAGGTCCACCGGGCTACCCTCGTACGGAGATAGCTATAGGGGTAGACGATCCGGGGCCCCGGTCTAGGGTTTCGCCGGAGGAAGACCGCCGGAGCGTCGGAATCACATGAAAACTTGCATGTGCCCCTAGGATATGTGTGTGAGAGTGGTGCAAGGTTGTTAGGTGCCATGTGTAGGCCCCATGTGTGACCCCCTTCCCGGACATGCGTTAACACTTAGTAAAATCCTGGATCAGTACGTGGAAAGTCCCGCCGCGTCACAACCGGGGCCTAGAATGTGGCAAAGTTGGCCCAACCTTGGCTCTCCATGCACATATGACCTAAACAAACCAAAACAAGTAGAGAGGTCCACCGGGCTACCCTCGTACGGAGATAGCTATAGGGGTAGACGATCCGGGGCCCCCGGTCTAGGGTTTCGCCGGAGGAAGACCGCCGGAGCGTCGGAATCACATGAAAACTTGCATGTGCCCCTAGGATATGTGTGTGAGAGTGGTGCAAGGTTGTTAGGTGCCATGTGTAGGCCCCATGTGTGACCCCCTTCCCGGACATGCGTTAACACTTAGTAAAATCCTGGATCAGTACGTGGAAAGTCCCGCCGCGTCACAACCGGGGCCTAGAATGTGGCAAAGTTGGCCCAACCTTGGCTCTCCATGCACATATGACCTAAACAAACCAAAACAAGTAGAGAGGTCCACCGGGCTACCCTCGTACGGAGATAGCTATAGGGGTAGACGATCCGGGGCCCCCGGTCTAGGGTTTCGCCGGAGGAAGACCGCCGGAGCGTCGGAATCACATGAAAACTTGCATGTGCCCCTAGGATATGTGTGTGAGAGTGGTGCAAGGTTGTTAGGTGCCATGTGTAGGCCCCATGTGTGACCCCCTTCCCGGACATGCGTTAACACTTAGTAAAATCCTGGATCAGTACGTGGAAAGTCCCGCCGCGTCACAACCGGGGCCTAGAATGTGGCAAAGTTGGCCCAACCTTGGCTCTCCATGCACATATGACCTAAACAAACCAAAACAAGTAGAGAGGTCCACCGGGCTACCCTCGTACGGAGATAGCTATAGGGGTAGACGATCCGGGGCCCCCGGTCTAGGGTTTCGCCGGAGGAAGACCGCCGGAGCGTCGGAATCACATGAAAACTTGCATGTGCCCCTAGGATATGTGTGTGAGAGTGGTGCAAGGTTGTTAGGTGCCATGTGTAGGCCCCATGTGTGACCCCCTTCCCGGACATGCGTTAACACTTAGTAAAATCCTGGATCAGTACGTGGAAAGTCCCGCCGCGTCACAACCGGGGCCTAGAATGTGGCAAAGTTGGCCCAACCTTGGCTCTCCATGCACATATGACCTAAACAAACCAAAACAAGTAGAGAGGTCCACCGGGCTACCCTCGTACGGAGATAGCTATAGGGGTAGACGATCCGGGGCCCCGGTCTAGGGTTTCGCCGGAGGAAGACCGCCGGAGCGTCGGAATCACATGAAAACTTGCATGTGCCCCTAGGATATGTGTGTGAGAGTGGTGCAAGGTTGTTAGGTGCCATGTGTAGGCCCCATGTGTGACCCCCTTCCCGGACATGCGTTAACACTTAGTAAAATCCTGGATCAGTACGTGGAAAGTCCCGCCGCGTCACAACCGGGGCCTAGAATGTGGCAAAGTTGGCCCAACCTTGGCTCTCCATGCACATATGACCTAAACAAACCAAAACAAGTAGAGAGGTCCACCGGGCTACCCTCGTACGGAGATAGCTATAGGGGTAGACGATCCGGGGCCCCCGGTCTAGGGTTTCGCCGGAGGAAGACCGCCGGAGCGTCGGAATCACATGAAAACTTGCATGTGCCCCTAGGATATGTGTGTGAGAGTGGTGCAAGGTTGTTAGGTGCCATGTGTAGGCCCCATGTGTGACCCCCTTCCCGGACATGCGTTAACACTTAGTAAAATCCTGGATCAGTACGTGGAAAGTCCCGCCGCGTCACAACCGGGGCCTAGAATGTGGCAAAGTTGGCCCAACCTTGGCTCTCCATGCACATATGACCTAAACAAACCAAAACAAGTAGAGAGGTCCACCGGGCTACCCTCGTACGGAGATAGCTATAGGGGTAGACGATCCGGGGCCCCGGTCTAGGGTTTCGCCGGAGGAAGACCGCCGGAGCGTCGGAATCACATGAAAACTTGCATGTGCCCCTAGGATATGTGTGTGAGAGTGGTGCAAGGTTGTTAGGTGCCATGTGTAGGCCCCATGTGTGACCCCCTTCCCGGACATGCGTTAACACTTAGTAAAATCCTGGATCAGTACGTGGAAAGTCCCGCCGCGTCACAACCGGGGCCTAGAATGTGGCAAAGTTGGCCCAACCTTGGCTCTCCATGCACATATGACCTAAACAAACCAAAACAAGTAGAGAGGTCCACCGGGCTACCCTCGTACGGAGATAGCTATAGGGGTAGACGATCCGGGGCCCCGGTCTAGGGTTTCGCCGGAGGAAGACCGCCGGAGCGTCGGAATCACATGAAAACTTGCATGTGCCCCTAGGATATGTGTGTGAGAGTGGTGCAAGGTTGTTAGGTGCCATGTGTAGGCCCCATGTGTGACCCCCTTCCCGGACATGCGTTAACACTTAGTAAAATCCTGGATCAGTACGTGGAAAGTCCCGCCGCGTCACAACCGGGGCCTAGAATGTGGCAAAGTTGGCCCAACCTTGGCTCTCCATGCACATATGACCTAAACAAACCAAAACAAGTAGAGAGGTCCACCGGGCTACCCTCGTACGGAGATAGCTATAGGGGTAGACGATCCGGGGCCCCGGTCTAGGGTTTCGCCGGAGGAAGACCGCCGGAGCGTCGGAATCACATGAAAACTTGCATGTGCCCCTAGGATATGTGTGTGAGAGTGGTGCAAGGTTGTTAGGTGCCATGTGTAGGCCCCATGTGTGACCCCCTTCCCGGACATGCGTTAACACTTAGTAAAATCCTGGATCAGTACGTGGAAAGTCCCGCCGCGTCACAACCGGGGCCTAGAATGTGGCAAAGTTGGCCCAACCTTGGCTCTCCATGCACATATGACCTAAACAAACCAAAACAAGTAGAGAGGTCCACCGGGCTACCCTCGTACGGAGATAGCTATAGGGGTAGACGATCCGGGGCCCCCGGTCTAGGGTTTCGCCGGAGGAAGACCGCCGGAGCGTCGGAATCACATGAAAACTTGCATGTGCCCCTAGGATATGTGTGTGAGAGTGGTGCAAGGTTGTTAGGTGCCATGTGTAGGCCCCATGTGTGACCCCCTTCCCGGACATGCGTTAACACTTAGTAAAATCCTGGATCAGTACGTGGAAAGTCCCGCCGCGTCACAACCGGGGCCTAGAATGTGGCAAAGTTGGCCCAACCTTGGCTCTCCATGCACATATGACCTAAACAAACCAAAACAAGTAGAGAGGTCCACCGGGCTACCCTCGTACGGAGATAGCTATAGGGGTAGACGATCCGGGGCCCCCGGTCTAGGGTTTCGCCGGAGGAAGACCGCCGGAGCGTCGGAATCACATGAAAACTTGCATGTGCCCCTAGGATATGTGTGTGAGAGTGGTGCAAGGTTGTTAGGTGCCATGTGTAGGCCCCATGTGTGACCCCCTTCCCGGACATGCGTTAACACTTAGTAAAATCCTGGATCAGTACGTGGAAAGTCCCGCCGCGTCACAACCGGGGCCTAGAATGTGGCAAAGTTGGCCCAACCTTGGCTCTCCATGCACATATGACCTAAACAAACCAAAACAAGTAGAGAGGTCCACCGGGCTACCCTCGTACGGAGATAGCTATAGGGGTAGACGATCCGGGGCCCCCGGTCTAGGGTTTCGCCGGAGGAAGACCGCCGGAGCGTCGGAATCACATGAAAACTTGCATGTGCCCCTAGGATATGTGTGTGAGAGTGGTGCAAGGTTGTTAGGTGCCATGTGTAGGCCCCATGTGTGACCCCCTTCCCGGACATGCGTTAACACTTAGTAAAATCCTGGATCAGTACGTGGAAAGTCCCGCCGCGTCACAACCGGGGCCTAGAATGTGGCAAAGTTGGCCCAACCTTGGCTCTCCATGCACATATGACCTAAACAAACCAAAACAAGTAGAGAGGTCCACCGGGCTACCCTCGTACGGAGATAGCTATAGGGGTAGACGATCCGGGGCCCCGGTCTAGGGTTTCGCCGGAGGAAGACCGCCGGAGCGTCGGAATCACATGAAAACTTGCATGTGCCCCTAGGATATGTGTGTGAGAGTGGTGCAAGGTTGTTAGGTGCCATGTGTAGGCCCCATGTGTGACCCCCTTCCCGGACATGCGTTAACACTTAGTAAAATCCTGGATCAGTACGTGGAAAGTCCCGCCGCGTCACAACCGGGGCCTAGAATGTGGCAAAGTTGGCCCAACCTTGGCTCTCAACAAGTAGAGAGGTCCACCGGGCTACCCTCGTACGGAGATAGCTTATAGGGGTAGACGATCCGGGGCCCCCGGTCTAGGGTTTCGCCGGAGGAAGACCGCCGGAGCGTCGGAATCACATGAAAACTTGCATGTGCCCCTAGGATATGTGTGTGAGAGTGGTGCAAGGTTGTTAGGTGCCATGTGTAGGCCCAGTGTGTGACCCCCTTCCCGGACATGCGTTAACACTTAGTAAAATCCTGGATCAGTACGTGGAAAGTCCCGCCGCGTCACAACCGGGGCCTAGAATGTGGCAAAGTTGGCCCAACCTTGGCTCTCCATGCACATATGACCTAAACAAACCAAAACAAGTAGAGAGGTCCACCGGGCTACCCTCGTACGGAGATAGCTATAGGGGTAGACGATCCGGGGCCCCCGGTCACGAGCTCCTCCTCACCGCCGCCGCCACGAGCCCCCGCCCCCGCCGCCACGACCCGCCGCCCGCTCCTCCTTCCTGAGCGAGGTCGGCCCCTGCCTCCCCGAGCTCAGCCTCCTCCTTCCCGAGCTCGCCCCCTCCCCTGACTCCGACCCCGACCACAGCAGCTCCTGAACCCGCCGCCTCCTCCTCACTGCTACGGCGCGCCGCCCCTCACCGTCCCTCCACTTGGAGGTAAAATGACTTTTTTCAAGTGCTAGTGTAAATAGTATAATTTAGTAATTGTTAATAATTGTTAGTAGTTTGTAGAAATAGGAGTAGAAATTGTAGAAATAGTTTGTAGAAATAGTTTGTAGAAATAGGAGTACAAATAGGAGTTTGTCGAAATAGGAGTAGAAATTGTTTTAGAACTAGAATTGCTAGTAGTTTGTAGAAATAGAAGTTTGTACTATGTGAGTAGAAATAGGTGTTTGCTAGTAGTTTGTAATATCTGAGTAAAAATATGAGTAGAATTAGAATTGCTAGAAATAGGAGAGGAATTAGAAATGCTCGAAATAAAATTAGAAATATGAGTAGAACTAGATATTTCCTAAATAGATTTTGCATAGTTAACCATTTGTTAATTTTTTTTGCAGTTACCGGAGGCTGAGCGGGGGAGTGTTTCGACGGCGGGGTCCCGGATCATCTCCGCCGATTTGATCACACTTCGAGGGCGAGAATCCGTTCGCCTCTCTTGTACCTAGGTTTATTTTTGTGTTAGATCACCAAGTAAAGTCGCGTTACCTAGGCGTCTTCCCGACCGTAAGCGTTACGCGGGTTAATATGCATTAGTGGTCTCGCATATTAATAACCGTAACGCTTACGGCTTTTATCGGGCAGTCGGTGGATTCGTAGTTGGGTAAGGTTCTCCCTATCTCTACCTTGATCCAAGACAGGATTTTGGCAGCGCCTCCTCGTTGTTCTCCGGATGCACATTCTCTCGGCTTTTTGTCGAGACGTGTATCGGGAGAGCAGCAAGGAGGTGCTGCCGAAATTCTGCTCGGATCGGGGTAGAGCCAGGGAGAACTTCCCCAATCTACGGATCCGGCGGCTGGTTAGGACCCTCTTTTCCTATTAGACATGTAGGTTGATGCATGCGTAAAAATATGAACATTTTAATCTCCTGTTTGATACAAAATGCTATATTTGTTGTTTGGTTCCCAACAAAGCAGAAAAGGATGGGTGATAATGGGTGGATGTACAGTGGCCGTATTAGTGCGACTAATAAAACAGAAGAGTGGACACGGAACACTCATTTGTTAGTGAATGATTTAGCGCATGGTTCGAAGGCAATTGTTCGGGCACTTTGTCCCTACGCTCGTTGTAATAAGCGTCATCGTCAGGGAAAGGATGAGATGTATAGACACCTTCTGCAAGCTGGGTACATGCCTCACTATGTCACACATGTCGACTTTGCTCGGTACGAACGTGACTGAGGTGAGGTTATGCGGCAGCGGCTCAATGGCAATGAGCATGATGGGATTAGAAACTTTCTAGATGATCTCATCGATGCCGACCAGCCGGATTCGCCACCTCCACGGGATGAACCACCAGAACCGGAGGAACCGCCAGAACCGGAGGAACCGGAGCCAACTGCTAAGGCCTTCCTTGATATGATGGCAGCGGCTAAGAGGCCTTTGTACGAGGGTGCAAAGATTTCTCAGCTCGATGCCATCTCTCAATGTCTAGCCGACAAATGTCAGCACTCCGCCACCCGTGCTCATTTTGAAGCTAACCTGAGAACATGTGGTAACATGTTGCCCGAAGGGCATTGTCTGCCTAAAACCTTTCACGAAACGAAGATACTTATGAACGAGCTCAACATGGATTACAAAAAGATAGATTGTTGTCCAGAAGGTTGAGTTTTGTTTTGGAAACAGTTTGCGGATGACAAGTACTGCTCCATTTGTGGGGCCTCTAGGTATGATGAGGTAAAGGGAAAAGATGGTCAGATGAAGCAGTCGAATGTTGCTACAAAGATTCTTCAGTATCTCCCATTCATAAAAATAATTCAGCGGCTTTACTTGAGTGAGGATACTACCAAACAGATGACGTGGCACAAGAAGGGGAAGAGATACGAGGACGAGCACGGACGGAAGAAGATGGGACATCCATCTGATGGTAAGGCATGGAAGAACTTCGATGACAAATACCCTCGGTTGGTAGAAGAGGCTCAGAATGTCAGAATTGCGATAGCAACAGATGGCTTCAACCCATATGGTTTGTCGATGGCCGCGTACAGCTGCTGGCCGGTGTTTGTTATTCCGCTCAATCTCCCTCCCGGAGTATTAATGCAACGGAAGACCATGTTTTTGTCGCTTATCATTCCAGGGCCCGAGTACCCAGGGAAGAATTTGAGTGTCTACATGCAACCGATTGTGGATGATTTGAACACTCTTGGATACACGGGACGTTGACATATGACCAAGCATCGAAGAGAAACTTCTTGATGAAAGTTTGGTTGCAATCACATGAAAACTTGCATGTGCCCCTAGGATATGTGTGTGAGAGTGGTGCAAGGTTGTTAGGTGCCATGTGTAGGCCCCATGTGTGACCCCCTTCCCGGACATGCGTTAACACTTAGTAAAATCCTGGATCAGTACGTGGAAAGTCCCGCCGCGTCACAACCGGGGCCTAGAATGTGGCAAAGTTGGCCCAACCTTGGCTCTCCATGCACATATGACCTAAACAAACCAAAACAAGTAGAGAGGTCCACCGGGCTACCCTCGTACGGAGATAGCTATAGGGGTAGACGATCCGGGGCCCCGGTCTAGGGTTTCGCCGGAGGAAGACCGCCGGAGCGTCGGAATCACATGAAAACTTGCATGTGCCCCTAGGATATGTGTGTGAGAGTGGTGCAAGGTTGTTAGGTGCCATGTGTAGGCCCCATGTGTGACCCCCTTCCCGGACATGCGTTAACACTTAGTAAAATCCTGGATCAGTACGTGGAAAGTCCCGCCGCGTCACAACCGGGGCCTAGAATGTGGCAAAGTTGGCCCAACCTTGGCTCTCCATGCACATATGACCTAAACAAACCAAAACAAGTAGAGAGGTCCACCGGGCTACCCTCGTACGGAGATAGCTATAGGGGTAGACGATCCGGGGCCCCGGTCTAGGGTTTCGCCGGAGGAAGACCGCCGGAGCGTCGGAATCACATGAAAACTTGCATGTGCCCCTAGGATATGTGTGTGAGAGTGGTGCAAGGTTGTTAGGTGCCATGTGTAGGCCCCATGTGTGACCCCCTTCCCGGACATGCGTTAACACTTAGTAAAATCCTGGATCAGTACGTGGAAAGTCCCGCCGCGTCACAACCGGGGCCTAGAATGTGGCAAAGTTGGCCCAACCTTGGCTCTCCATGCACATATGACCTAAACAAACCAAAACAAGTAGAGAGGTCCACCGGGCTACCCTCGTACGGAGATAGCTATAGGGGTAGACGATCCGGGGCCCCGGTCTAGGGTTTCGCCGGAGGAAGACCGCCGGAGCGTCGGAATCACATGAAAACTTGCATGTGCCCCTAGGATATGTGTGTGAGAGTGGTGCAAGGTTGTTAGGTGCCATGTGTAGGCCCCATGTGTGACCCCCTTCCCGGACATGCGTTAACACTTAGTAAAATCCTGGATCAGTACGTGGAAAGTCCCGCCGCGTCACAACCGGGGCCTAGAATGTGGCAAAGTTGGCCCAACCTTGGCTCTCCATGCACATATGACCTAAACAAACCAAAACAAGTAGAGAGGTCCACCGGGCTACCCTCGTACGGAGATAGCTATAGGGGTAGACGATCCGGGGCCCCCGGTCTAGGGTTTCGCCGGAGGAAGACCGCCGGAGCGTCGGAATCACATGAAAACTTGCATGTGCCCCTAGGATATGTGTGTGAGAGTGGTGCAAGGTTGTTAGGTGCCATGTGTAGGCCCCATGTGTGACCCCCTTCCCGGACATGCGTTAACACTTAGTAAAATCCTGGATCAGTACGTGGAAAGTCCCGCCGCGTCACAACCGGGGCCTAGAATGTGGCAAAGTTGGCCCAACCTTGGCTCTCCATGCACATATGACCTAAACAAACCAAAACAAGTAGAGAGGTCCACCGGGCTACCCTCGTACGGAGATAGCTATAGGGGTAGACGATCCGGGGCCCCCGGTCTAGGGTTTCGCCGGAGGAAGACCGCCGGAGCGTCGGAATCACATGAAAACTTGCATGTGCCCCTAGGATATGTGTGTGAGAGTGGTGCAAGGTTGTTAGGTGCCATGTGTAGGCCCCATGTGTGACCCCCTTCCCGGACATGCGTTAACACTTAGTAAAATCCTGGATCAGTACGTGGAAAGTCCCGCCGCGTCACAACCGGGGCCTAGAATGTGGCAAAGTTGGCCCAACCTTGGCTCTCCATGCACATATGACCTAAACAAACCAAAACAAGTAGAGAGGTCCACCGGGCTACCCTCGTACGGAGATAGCTATAGGGGTAGACGATCCGGGGCCCCCGGTCTAGGGTTTCGCCGGAGGAAGACCGCCGGAGCGTCGGAATCACATGAAAACTTGCATGTGCCCCTAGGATATGTGTGTGAGAGTGGTGCAAGGTTGTTAGGTGCCATGTGTAGGCCCCATGTGTGACCCCCTTCCCGGACATGCGTTAACACTTAGTAAAATCCTGGATCAGTACGTGGAAAGTCCCGCCGCGTCACAACCGGGGCCTAGAATGTGGCAAAGTTGGCCCAACCTTGGCTCTCCATGCACATATGACCTAAACAAACCAAAACAAGTAGAGAGGTCCACCGGGCTACCCTCGTACGGAGATAGCTATAGGGGTAGACGATCCGGGGCCCCCGGTCTAGGGTTTCGCCGGAGGAAGACCGCCGGAGCGTCGGAATCACATGAAAACTTGCATGTGCCCCTAGGATATGTGTGTGAGAGTGGTGCAAGGTTGTTAGGTGCCATGTGTAGGCCCCATGTGTGACCCCCTTCCCGGACATGCGTTAACACTTAGTAAAATCCTGGATCAGTACGTGGAAAGTCCCGCCGCGTCACAACCGGGGCCTAGAATGTGGCAAAGTTGGCCCAACCTTGGCTCTCCATGCACATATGACCTAAACAAACCAAAACAAGTAGAGAGGTCCACCGGGCTACCCTCGTACGGAGATAGCTATAGGGGTAGACGATCCGGGGCCCCCGGTCTAGGGTTTCGCCGGAGGAAGACCGCCGGAGCGTCGGAATCACATGAAAACTTGCATGTGCCCCTAGGATATGTGTGTGAGAGTGGTGCAAGGTTGTTAGGTGCCATGTGTAGGCCCCATGTGTGACCCCCTTCCCGGACATGCGTTAACACTTAGTAAAATCCTGGATCAGTACGTGGAAAGTCCCGCCGCGTCACAACCGGGGCCTAGAATGTGGCAAAGTTGGCCCAACCTTGGCTCTCCATGCACATATGACCTAAACAAACCAAAACAAGTAGAGAGGTCCACCGGGCTACCCTCGTACGGAGATAGCTATAGGGGTAGACGATCCGGGGCCCCCGGTCTAGGGTTTCGCCGGAGGAAGACCGCCGGAGCGTCGGAATCACATGAAAACTTGCATGTGCCCCTAGGATATGTGTGTGAGAGTGGTGCAAGGTTGTTAGGTGCCATGTGTAGGCCCCATGTGTGACCCCCTTCCCGGACATGCGTTAACACTTAGTAAAATCCTGGATCAGTACGTGGAAAGTCCCGCCGCGTCACAACCGGGGCCTAGAATGTGGCAAAGTTGGCCCAACCTTGGCTCTCCATGCACATATGACCTAAACAAACCAAAACAAGTAGAGAGGTCCACCGGGCTACCCTCGTACGGAGATAGCTATAGGGGTAGACGATCCGGGGCCCCCGGTCTAGGGTTTCGCCGGAGGAAGACCGCCGGAGCGTCGGAATCACATGAAAACTTGCATGTGCCCCTAGGATATGTGTGTGAGAGTGGTGCAAGGTTGTTAGGTGCCATGTGTAGGCCCCATGTGTGACCCCCTTCCCGGACATGCGTTAACACTTAGTAAAATCCTGGATCAGTACGTGGAAAGTCCCGCCGCGTCACAACCGGGGCCTAGAATGTGGCAAAGTTGGCCCAACCTTGGCTCTCCATGCACATATGACCTAAACAAACCAAAACAAGTAGAGAGGTCCACCGGGCTACCCTCGTACGGAGATAGCTATAGGGGTAGACGATCCGGGGCCCCCGGTCTAGGGTTTCGCCGGAGGAAGACCGCCGGAGCGTCGGAATCACATGAAAACTTGCATGTGCCCCTAGGATATGTGTGTGAGAGTGGTGCAAGGTTGTTAGGTGCCATGTGTAGGCCCCATGTGTGACCCCCTTCCCGGACATGCGTTAACACTTAGTAAAATCCTGGATCAGTACGTGGAAAGTCCCGCCGCGTCACAACCGGGGCCTAGAATGTGGCAAAGTTGGCCCAACCTTGGCTCTCCATGCACATATGACCTAAACAAACCAAAACAAGTAGAGAGGTCCACCGGGCTACCCTCGTACGGAGATAGCTATAGGGGTAGACGATCCGGGGCCCCCGGTCTAGGGTTTCGCCGGAGGAAGACCGCCGGAGCGTCGGAATCACATGAAAACTTGCATGTGCCCCTAGGATATGTGTGTGAGAGTGGTGCAAGGTTGTTAGGTGCCATGTGTAGGCCCCATGTGTGACCCCCTTCCCGGACATGCGTTAACACTTAGTAAAATCCTGGATCAGTACGTGGAAAGTCCCGCCGCGTCACAACCGGGGCCTAGAATGTGGCAAAGTTGGCCCAACCTTGGCTCTCCATGCACATATGACCTAAACAAACCAAAACAAGTAGAGAGGTCCACCGGGCTACCCTCGTACGGAGATAGCTATAGGGGTAGACGATCCGGGGCCCCCGGTCTAGGGTTTCGCCGGAGGAAGACCGCCGGAGCGTCGGAATCACATGAAAACTTGCATGTGCCCCTAGGATATGTGTGTGAGAGTGGTGCAAGGTTGTTAGGTGCCATGTGTAGGCCCCATGTGTGACCCCCTTCCCGGACATGCGTTAACACTTAGTAAAATCCTGGATCAGTACGTGGAAAGTCCCGCCGCGTCACAACCGGGGCCTAGAATGTGGCAAAGTTGGCCCAACCTTGGCTCTCCATGCACATATGACCTAAACAAACCAAAACAAGTAGAGAGGTCCACCGGGCTACCCTCGTACGGAGATAGCTATAGGGGTAGACGATCCGGGGCCCCCGGTCTAGGGTTTCGCCGGAGGAAGACCGCCGGAGCGTCGGAATCACATGAAAACTTGCATGTGCCCCTAGGATATGTGTGTGAGAGTGGTGCAAGGTTGTTAGGTGCCATGTGTAGGCCCCATGTGTGACCCCCTTCCCGGACATGCGTTAACACTTAGTAAAATCCTGGATCAGTACGTGGAAAGTCCCGCCGCGTCACAACCGGGGCCTAGAATGTGGCAAAGTTGGCCCAACCTTGGCTCTCCATGCACATATGACCTAAACAAACCAAAACAAGTAGAGAGGTCCACCGGGCTACCCTCGTACGGAGATAGCTATAGGGGTAGACGATCCGGGGCCCCCGGTCTAGGGTTTCGCCGGAGGAAGACCGCCGGAGCGTCGGAATCACATGAAAACTTGCATGTGCCCCTAGGATATGTGTGTGAGAGTGGTGCAAGGTTGTTAGGTGCCATGTGTAGGCCCCATGTGTGACCCCCTTCCCGGACATGCGTTAACACTTAGTAAAATCCTGGATCAGTACGTGGAAAGTCCCGCCGCGTCACAACCGGGGCCTAGAATGTGGCAAAGTTGGCCCAACCTTGGCTCTCCATGCACATATGACCTAAACAAACCAAAACAAGTAGAGAGGTCCACCGGGCTACCCTCGTACGGAGATAGCTATAGGGGTAGACGATCCGGGGCCCCCGGTCTAGGGTTTCGCCGGAGGAAGACCGCCGGAGCGTCGGAATCACATGAAAACTTGCATGTGCCCCTAGGATATGTGTGTGAGAGTGGTGCAAGGTTGTTAGGTGCCATGTGTAGGCCCCATGTGTGACCCCCTTCCCGGACATGCGTTAACACTTAGTAAAATCCTGGATCAGTACGTGGAAAGTCCCGCCGCGTCACAACCGGGGCCTAGAATGTGGCAAAGTTGGCCCAACCTTGGCTCTCCATGCACATATGACCTAAACAAACCAAAACAAGTAGAGAGGTCCACCGGGCTACCCTCGTACGGAGATAGCTATAGGGGTAGACGATCCGGGGCCCCCGGTCTAGGGTTTCGCCGGAGGAAGACCGCCGGAGCGTCGGAATCACATGAAAACTTGCATGTGCCCCTAGGATATGTGTGTGAGAGTGGTGCAAGGTTGTTAGGTGCCATGTGTAGGCCCCATGTGTGACCCCCTTCCCGGACATGCGTTAACACTTAGTAAAATCCTGGATCAGTACGTGGAAAGTCCCGCCGCGTCACAACCGGGGCCTAGAATGTGGCAAAGTTGGCCCAACCTTGGCTCTCCATGCACATATGACCTAAACAAACCAAAACAAGTAGAGAGGTCCACCGGGCTACCCTCGTACGGAGATAGCTATAGGGGTAGACGATCCGGGGCCCCCGGTCTAGGGTTTCGCCGGAGGAAGACCGCCGGAGCGTCGGAATCACATGAAAACTTGCATGTGCCCCTAGGATATGTGTGTGAGAGTGGTGCAAGGTTGTTAGGTGCCATGTGTAGGCCCCATGTGTGACCCCCTTCCCGGACATGCGTTAACACTTAGTAAAATCCTGGATCAGTACGTGGAAAGTCCCGCCGCGTCACAACCGGGGCCTAGAATGTGGCAAAGTTGGCCCAACCTTGGCTCTCCATGCACATATGACCTAAACAAACCAAAACAAGTAGAGAGGTCCACCGGGCTACCCTCGTACGGAGATAGCTATAGGGGTAGACGATCCGGGGCCCCGGTCTAGGGTTTCGCCGGAGGAAGACCGCCGGAGCGTCGGAATCACATGAAAACTTGCATGTGCCCCTAGGATATGTGTGTGAGAGTGGTGCAAGGTTGTTAGGTGCCATGTGTAGGCCCCATGTGTGACCCCCTTCCCGGACATGCGTTAACACTTAGTAAAATCCTGGATCAGTACGTGGAAAGTCCCGCCGCGTCACAACCGGGGCCTAGAATGTGGCAAAGTTGGCCCAACCTTGGCTCTCCATGCACATATGACCTAAACAAACCAAAACAAGTAGAGAGGTCCACCGGGCTACCCTCGTACGGAGATAGCTATAGGGGTAGACGATCCGGGGCCCCCGGTCTAGGGTTTCGCCGGAGGAAGACCGCCGGAGCGTCGGAATCACATGAAAACTTGCATGTGCCCCTAGGATATGTGTGTGAGAGTGGTGCAAGGTTGTTAGGTGCCATGTGTAGGCCCCATGTGTGACCCCCTTCCCGGACATGCGTTAACACTTAGTAAAATCCTGGATCAGTACGTGGAAAGTCCCGCCGCGTCACAACCGGGGCCTAGAATGTGGCAAAGTTGGCCCAACCTTGGCTCTCCATGCACATATGACCTAAACAAACCAAAACAAGTAGAGAGGTCCACCGGGCTACCCTCGTACGGAGATAGCTATAGGGGTAGACGATCCGGGGCCCCCGGTCTAGGGTTTCGCCGGAGGAAGACCGCCGGAGCGTCGGAATCACATGAAAACTTGCATGTGCCCCTAGGATATGTGTGTGAGAGTGGTGCAAGGTTGTTAGGTGCCATGTGTAGGCCCCATGTGTGACCCCCTTCCCGGACATGCGTTAACACTTAGTAAAATCCTGGATCAGTACGTGGAAAGTCCCGCCGCGTCACAACCGGGGCCTAGAATGTGGCAAAGTTGGCCCAACCTTGGCTCTCCATGCACATATGACCTAAACAAACCAAAACAAGTAGAGAGGTCCACCGGGCTACCCTCGTACGGAGATAGCTATAGGGGTAGACGATCCGGGGCCCCCGGTCTAGGGTTTCGCCGGAGGAAGACCGCCGGAGCGTCGGAATCACATGAAAACTTGCATGTGCCCCTAGGATATGTGTGTGAGAGTGGTGCAAGGTTGTTAGGTGCCATGTGTAGGCCCCATGTGTGACCCCCTTCCCGGACATGCGTTAACACTTAGTAAAATCCTGGATCAGTACGTGGAAAGTCCCGCCGCGTCACAACCGGGGCCTAGAATGTGGCAAAGTTGGCCCAACCTTGGCTCTCCATGCACATATGACCTAAACAAACCAAAACAAGTAGAGAGGTCCACCGGGCTACCCTCGTACGGAGATAGCTATAGGGGTAGACGATCCGGGGCCCCCGGTCTAGGGTTTCGCCGGAGGAAGACCGCCGGAGCGTCGGAATCACATGAAAACTTGCATGTGCCCCTAGGATATGTGTGTGAGAGTGGTGCAAGGTTGTTAGGTGCCATGTGTAGGCCCCATGTGTGACCCCCTTCCCGGACATGCGTTAACACTTAGTAAAATCCTGGATCAGTACGTGGAAAGTCCCGCCGCGTCACAACCGGGGCCTAGAATGTGGCAAAGTTGGCCCAACCTTGGCTCTCCATGCACATATGACCTAAACAAACCAAAACAAGTAGAGAGGTCCACCGGGCTACCCTCGTACGGAGATAGCTATAGGGGTAGACGATCCGGGGCCCCCGGTCTAGGGTTTCGCCGGAGGAAGACCGCCGGAGCGTCGGAATCACATGAAAACTTGCATGTGCCCCTAGGATATGTGTGTGAGAGTGGTGCAAGGTTGTTAGGTGCCATGTGTAGGCCCCATGTGTGACCCCCTTCCCGGACATGCGTTAACACTTAGTAAAATCCTGGATCAGTACGTGGAAAGTCCCGCCGCGTCACAACCGGGGCCTAGAATGTGGCAAAGTTGGCCCAACCTTGGCTCTCCATGCACATATGACCTAAACAAACCAAAACAAGTAGAGAGGTCCACCGGGCTACCCTCGTACGGAGATAGCTATAGGGGTAGACGATCCGGGGCCCCCGGTCTAGGGTTTCGCCGGAGGAAGACCGCCGGAGCGTCGGAATCACATGAAAACTTGCATGTGCCCCTAGGATATGTGTGTGAGAGTGGTGCAAGGTTGTTAGGTGCCATGTGTAGGCCCCATGTGTGACCCCCTTCCCGGACATGCGTTAACACTTAGTAAAATCCTGGATCAGTACGTGGAAAGTCCCGCCGCGTCACAACCGGGGCCTAGAATGTGGCAAAGTTGGCCCAACCTTGGCTCTCCATGCACATATGACCTAAACAAACCAAAACAAGTAGAGAGGTCCACCGGGCTACCCTCGTACGGAGATAGCTATAGGGGTAGACGATCCGGGGCCCCCGGTCTAGGGTTTCGCCGGAGGAAGACCGCCGGAGCGTCGGAATCACATGAAAACTTGCATGTGCCCCTAGGATATGTGTGTGAGAGTGGTGCAAGGTTGTTAGGTGCCATGTGTAGGCCCCATGTGTGACCCCCTTCCCGGACATGCGTTAACACTTAGTAAAATCCTGGATCAGTACGTGGAAAGTCCCGCCGCGTCACAACCGGGGCCTAGAATGTGGCAAAGTTGGCCCAACCTTGGCTCTCCATGCACATATGACCTAAACAAACCAAAACAAGTAGAGAGGTCCACCGGGCTACCCTCGTACGGAGATAGCTATAGGGGTAGACGATCCGGGGCCCCCGGTCTAGGGTTTCGCCGGAGGAAGACCGCCGGAGCGTCGGAATCACATGAAAACTTGCATGTGCCCCTAGGATATGTGTGTGAGAGTGGTGCAAGGTTGTTAGGTGCCATGTGTAGGCCCCATGTGTGACCCCCTTCCCGGACATGCGTTAACACTTAGTAAAATCCTGGATCAGTACGTGGAAAGTCCCGCCGCGTCACAACCGGGGCCTAGAATGTGGCAAAGTTGGCCCAACCTTGGCTCTCCATGCACATATGACCTAAACAAACCAAAACAAGTAGAGAGGTCCACCGGGCTACCCTCGTACGGAGATAGCTATAGGGGTAGACGATCCGGGGCCCCCGGTCTAGGGTTTCGCCGGAGGAAGACCGCCGGAGCGTCGGAATCACATGAAAACTTGCATGTGCCCCTAGGATATGTGTGTGAGAGTGGTGCAAGGTTGTTAGGTGCCATGTGTAGGCCCCATGTGTGACCCCCTTCCCGGACATGCGTTAACACTTAGTAAAATCCTGGATCAGTACGTGGAAAGTCCCGCCGCGTCACAACCGGGGCCTAGAATGTGGCAAAGTTGGCCCAACCTTGGCTCTCCATGCACATATGACCTAAACAAACCAAAACAAGTAGAGAGGTCCACCGGGCTACCCTCGTACGGAGATAGCTATAGGGGTAGACGATCCGGGGCCCCCGGTCTAGGGTTTCGCCGGAGGAAGACCGCCGGAGCGTCGGAATCACATGAAAACTTGCATGTGCCCCTAGGATATGTGTGTGAGAGTGGTGCAAGGTTGTTAGGTGCCATGTGTAGGCCCCATGTGTGACCCCCTTCCCGGACATGCGTTAACACTTAGTAAAATCCTGGATCAGTACGTGGAAAGTCCCGCCGCGTCACAACCGGGGCCTAGAATGTGGCAAAGTTGGCCCAACCTTGGCTCTCCATGCACATATGACCTAAACAAACCAAAACAAGTAGAGAGGTCCACCGGGCTACCCTCGTACGGAGATAGCTATAGGGGTAGACGATCCGGGGCCCCCGGTCTAGGGTTTCGCCGGAGGAAGACCGCCGGAGCGTCGGAATCACATGAAAACTTGCATGTGCCCCTAGGATATGTGTGTGAGAGTGGTGCAAGGTTGTTAGGTGCCATGTGTAGGCCCCATGTGTGACCCCCTTCCCGGACATGCGTTAACACTTAGTAAAATCCTGGATCAGTACGTGGAAAGTCCCGCCGCGTCACAACCGGGGCCTAGAATGTGGCAAAGTTGGCCCAACCTTGGCTCTCCATGCACATATGACCTAAACAAACCAAAACAAGTAGAGAGGTCCACCGGGCTACCCTCGTACGGAGATAGCTATAGGGGTAGACGATCCGGGGCCCCCGGTCTAGGGTTTCGCCGGAGGAAGACCGCCGGAGCGTCGGAATCACATGAAAACTTGCATGTGCCCCTAGGATATGTGTGTGAGAGTGGTGCAAGGTTGTTAGGTGCCATGTGTAGGCCCCATGTGTGACCCCCTTCCCGGACATGCGTTAACACTTAGTAAAATCCTGGATCAGTACGTGGAAAGTCCCGCCGCGTCACAACCGGGGCCTAGAATGTGGCAAAGTTGGCCCAACCTTGGCTCTCCATGCACATATGACCTAAACAAACCAAAACAAGTAGAGAGGTCCACCGGGCTACCCTCGTACGGAGATAGCTATAGGGGTAGACGATCCGGGGCCCCCGGTCTAGGGTTTCGCCGGAGGAAGACCGCCGGAGCGTCGGAATCACATGAAAACTTGCATGTGCCCCTAGGATATGTGTGTGAGAGTGGTGCAAGGTTGTTAGGTGCCATGTGTAGGCCCCATGTGTGACCCCCTTCCCGGACATGCGTTAACACTTAGTAAAATCCTGGATCAGTACGTGGAAAGTCCCGCCGCGTCACAACCGGGGCCTAGAATGTGGCAAAGTTGGCCCAACCTTGGCTCTCCATGCACATATGACCTAAACAAACCAAAACAAGTAGAGAGGTCCACCGGGCTACCCTCGTACGGAGATAGCTATAGGGGTAGACGATCCGGGGCCCCCGGTCTAGGGTTTCGCCGGAGGAAGACCGCCGGAGCGTCGGAATCACATGAAAACTTGCATGTGCCCCTAGGATATGTGTGTGAGAGTGGTGCAAGGTTGTTAGGTGCCATGTGTAGGCCCCATGTGTGACCCCCTTCCCGGACATGCGTTAACACTTAGTAAAATCCTGGATCAGTACGTGGAAAGTCCCGCCGCGTCACAACCGGGGCCTAGAATGTGGCAAAGTTGGCCCAACCTTGGCTCTCCATGCACATATGACCTAAACAAACCAAAACAAGTAGAGAGGTCCACCGGGCTACCCTCGTACGGAGATAGCTATAGGGGTAGACGATCCGGGGCCCCCGGTCTAGGGTTTCGCCGGAGGAAGACCGCCGGAGCGTCGGAATCACATGAAAACTTGCATGTGCCCCTAGGATATGTGTGTGAGAGTGGTGCAAGGTTGTTAGGTGCCATGTGTAGGCCCCATGTGTGACCCCCTTCCCGGACATGCGTTAACACTTAGTAAAATCCTGGATCAGTACGTGGAAAGTCCCGCCGCGTCACAACCGGGGCCTAGAATGTGGCAAAGTTGGCCCAACCTTGGCTCTCCATGCACATATGACCTAAACAAACCAAAACAAGTAGAGAGGTCCACCGGGCTACCCTCGTACGGAGATAGCTATAGGGGTAGACGATCCGGGGCCCCCGGTCTAGGGTTTCGCCGGAGGAAGACCGCCGGAGCGTCGGAATCACATGAAAACTTGCATGTGCCCCTAGGATATGTGTGTGAGAGTGGTGCAAGGTTGTTAGGTGCCATGTGTAGGCCCCATGTGTGACCCCCTTCCCGGACATGCGTTAACACTTAGTAAAATCCTGGATCAGTACGTGGAAAGTCCCGCCGCGTCACAACCGGGGCCTAGAATGTGGCAAAGTTGGCCCAACCTTGGCTCTCCATGCACATATGACCTAAACAAACCAAAACAAGTAGAGAGGTCCACCGGGCTACCCTCGTACGGAGATAGCTATAGGGGTAGACGATCCGGGGCCCCCGGTCTAGGGTTTCGCCGGAGGAAGACCGCCGGAGCGTCGGAATCACATGAAAACTTGCATGTGCCCCTAGGATATGTGTGTGAGAGTGGTGCAAGGTTGTTAGGTGCCATGTGTAGGCCCCATGTGTGACCCCCTTCCCGGACATGCGTTAACACTTAGTAAAATCCTGGATCAGTACGTGGAAAGTCCCGCCGCGTCACAACCGGGGCCTAGAATGTGGCAAAGTTGGCCCAACCTTGGCTCTCCATGCACATATGACCTAAACAAACCAAAACAAGTAGAGAGGTCCACCGGGCTACCCTCGTACGGAGATAGCTATAGGGGTAGACGATCCGGGGCCCCCGGTCTAGGGTTTCGCCGGAGGAAGACCGCCGGAGCGTCGGAATCACATGAAAACTTGCATGTGCCCCTAGGATATGTGTGTGAGAGTGGTGCAAGGTTGTTAGGTGCCATGTGTAGGCCCCATGTGTGACCCCCTTCCCGGACATGCGTTAACACTTAGTAAAATCCTGGATCAGTACGTGGAAAGTCCCGCCGCGTCACAACCGGGGCCTAGAATGTGGCAAAGTTGGCCCAACCTTGGCTCTCCATGCACATATGACCTAAACAAACCAAAACAAGTAGAGAGGTCCACCGGGCTACCCTCGTACGGAGATAGCTATAGGGGTAGACGATCCGGGGCCCTCGGTCTAGGGTTTCGCCGGAGGAAGACCGCCGGAGCGTCGGAATCACATGAAAACTTGCATGTGCCCCTAGGATATGTGTGTGAGAGTGGTGCAAGGTTGTTAGGTGCCATGTGTAGGCCCCATGTGTGACCCCCTTCCCGGACATGCGTTAACACTTAGTAAAATCCTGGATCAGTACGTGGAAAGTCCCGCCGCGTCACAACCGGGGCCTAGAATGTGGCAAAGTTGGCCCAACCTTGGCTCTCCATGCACATATGACCTAAACAAACCAAAACAAGTAGAGAGGTCCACCGGGCTACCCTCGTACGGAGATAGCTATAGGGGTAGACGATCCGGGGCCCCCGGTCTAGGGTTTCGCCGGAGGAAGACCGCCGGAGCGTCGGAATCACATGAAAACTTGCATGTGCCCCTAGGATATGTGTGTGAGAGTGGTGCAAGGTTGTTAGGTGTCATGTGTAGGCCCCATGTGTGACCCCCTTCCCGGACATGCGTTAACACTTAGTAAAATCCTGGATCAGTACGTGGAAAGTCCCGCCGCGTCACAACCGGGGCCTAGAATGTGGCAAAGTTGGCCCAACCTTGGCTCTCCATGCACATATGACCTAAACAAACCAAAACAAGTAGAGAGGTCCACCGGGCTA
>CAJUXJ010000419.1:0-55377 GCA_910589775.1 Avena eriantha
TTATCCATGTGTGGTTTGTGAAAAGAACACACATGCAATACTCTAGTGGATACATATGGTATGTGGAAAGAACACTCATGCAATGAACACTGGTGGATCCATATGTGGTTACGATAGGAACACACATGCAATAACATTGGTTGATCCATATGTTGTTTGTGACAATAACACACAAGCAATGCCATTGGTTACTCCATGTGTAGTTTGTGGAAAGAACACACATGCAATGACTCTAGTGGGTCCATATGTGGTTTGTGAAAATAACACACATGCAATGACTCTAGTGGATCCATATGTGGTTTGTGGAAAGAATACACATGCAATGACATTGGTTAATCCATGTGTGGTTTGTGGAAAGAACACACATGTAGTGAATTTAGTGTGTCCATATGTGGTTTGTGAAAAGAACACACATGCAATTACTTTGGATCCATATGTGGTTTGTGGAAAGAACACACGTGCAATGACATTGGTTGATCCATATGTGGTTTGTGGAAAGAACACACATGCAATGACTCTAGTGGATCCATACGTGGTTTCTGGAACTAACACACATGCAATTACTCTAGTGGATTCATATGTGGTTTGTGGAAAAGAACACACATGCAATGACTCTGGTGGGTCCATATGTGGTTTGTGAAACGAACACACATGCGATGACTCTAGTGGATCCATGTGTGGTTCGTGGAAAGAACACACATGCAATGACAATTGTGGATCCTATCTGGTTCATGGAAAGAACACAAATACAATGACATTGGTGGATCCATATGTGGTTTGTGAAAAGAACACACATGCAATGACTCTAGTGCTGGTTTTATTATAAGAACACACATGCAATGACTCTGGTTTATCCATGTGTGGTTTGTGAAAAGAACACACATGCAATGCCATTGGTTGATCCATGTGTGGTTTGTGAAAAGAACACACATGCAATGCCATTGGTTGATCCATGTGGATTGTGGAAAAGAACACACATGCAATGACATTGGTGGAGCCATGTGTGGTTTGTGGAAAGAACACTAATATAATTACATTGGTTGATCCATGTGTGGTTTCTGAAAAGAACACACATGCAATTACTCTAGTGGATACATATGTGGTTGTAGGAAAGAACACTCATGCAATGAACACTGGTGGATCCATATGTGGTTCATGATAGGAACACACATGCAATGACATTGGTTGATCCATATGTGGTTTGTGACAATAACCACATGCAATGCCATTGGTTAATCTATGTGTAGTTTGTGGAAAGAACACACATGCAATGACTCTAGTGGGTCCATATGTGGTTTGTGAAAAGAACACACATGCAATGACTCTAGTAGATCCATATGTGGTTTGTGGAAAGACCACACATCCAATGACATTGGTTAATCCATGTGTGGTTTGTGGAAAGAACACATATGTAATTACTCTAGTGTGTCCATATGTGGTTTGTGGAAAGAACACACATGCAATGACTCTGGTGGTTCCATGTGTGGTTTGTGAAAAGAACACACATGAAATGACTAGTGCTGGTTTTAGTACAAGAACACACATGCAATGACTCTACTGGGTCCATATGTGGTTTGTGAAAATAACACACATGCAATGACTCTAATGGATCCATATGTGGTTTGTGGAAAGAACACACATGTAATGACATTGGTTGATCCATATGTGGTTTGTGACAATAACACACATGCAATAACTCTAGTGGATACATATGTGGTTTGTGGAAATGAACACACATGGAATGGCCCTGGTGGGTCCATATGTGGTTTGTGAAAACAACACACATGCAATGACTCTAGTGGATCCATGTGTGGTTAGTGGAAAGAACACACATGCAATTACATTGGTGGATCCATATGTGGTTCATGGAAAGAACACACATGCAATGACATTGGTGGATCCATATGTGCTTTGTGGAAAGAACACACATGTAATGACATTTGTTGATCCATATGTGGTTTGTTAAAAGAACACACATGCAATTACTCTGGTGGATCCATATGTGGTTTGTGGAAAGAACACACATGCAATGACTCTGGTGGATCCATGTGTGGTTTGTGAAAAGAACACACATCAAATGACTCTAGTAGTGGTTTTAGTACAAGAACACACATTCAATGACTCTAATGGGTCCATAGGTGGTTTGTGAAAAGAACACACATGCAATGACTTCTAATGGATCCATATGTTGTTTGTGGAAAGAACACACATGGAATGACATTGGTTGATCCATATGTGGTTTGTGACAATAACACACATGCAATAACTCTAGTGGATACATATGCGGTTTGTGGAAATGAACACACATGCAATGACTCTGGTGGGTCCATATGTGGTTTGTGAAAACAACACACATGCAATGACTCTAGTGGATCCATGTGTGGTTAGTGGAAAGAACACACATGCAATGACATTGGTGGATCCATATGTGGTTCATGTAAAGAACACACATGCAATGACATTGGTGGATCCATATGTGGTTTATGAAAAGAACACACATGCAATGACATTTGTTAATCCATATATGGTTTGTTAAAAGAACACAAATGCAATTACTCTGGTGGATCCATGTGTGGTTTGTGGAAAGAACACACATGCAATGACTCTGGTGGATCCATGTGTGGTTTATGAAAAGAACACACATGCAATGACTCTAGTGCTGGTTTTAGTACAAGAACACACATGCAATGACTCTAGTGGGTCCATATGTGGTTTGTGAAAAGAACACACATGCAATGACTCTAGTGGATCCATATGTGATTTGTGGAAAGAACACACATACAATGACATTGGTTGATCGATATGTGGTTTGCGACAATAACACACATGCAATGCCATTGGTTGATCCATATGTGGTTTGTGGAAAGAACACACATGCAATGACATTGGTTGATCCATATGTGGGTTGTGGAAAGAACACACATGCAATGCCATTGGTTGATCCATGTGTGGTTTGTGAAAATAATACACATGCAATGACTCTGGTGGATGCATTTGTGGTTTTTGAAAAGAACACACATGCAATGCCATTGGTTGATCCATATGTGGTTTGTGAAAAGAACACACATGCAATGCCACTGGTTGATCCATGTGGTTTGTGGAAAATAACACACATGCAATGACATTGGTGGATCCATAAGTGGATTGTGGAAAGAACACACATGCAATGACTCTAGTGTTGGTTTTAGAATAAGAACACACATTCAATGCCTCTAGTGGGTCCATATGTGGTTTGTGAAAAAGAACACACATGCAATAACTCTAGTGGATCCATATGTGGTTCATGAAGAGAACACACATGCAATGACATTGGTTGATCCATATGTGGTTTGTGAAAGGAACACACATGCAATGACTCTGGTGGGTCCATATGTGGTTTGTGAAAAGAACACACATGCAATGACTCTAGTGGATCCATATGTGGTTTGCGGAAAGAACACACATGCAGTGACATTAGTGGATCCATATGTGGTTCATGGAAGGAACACACATGCAATGACATTGGTGGATCCTTTTGTGGTTTCTGAAAATAACACACATGCAATGACATTTGTTGATCCATATGTGGTTTGTGAAAATAACACACATGCTATTACTCTGGTGGATCCATGTCTGGTTTGTGGAAAGAACACACATGCAATGACTCTAGTGGATCCATGTGTGGTTTGTGAAAAGAACACACATGCAATGACTCTAGTGCTGGTTTTAGTATAAGAACACACATGCAATGACTCTGGTTGATCCATGTGTGGTTTGTAAAAAGAACACACATGCAATGCCATTGGTTGATCCATGTGGTTTGTGGAAAAGAACACACATGATATGACATTGGTGGATCCATGTGTGGTTTGTGGAAAGAACACCCATGCAATGACACTGGTTTATCCATGTGTGGTTTGTGAAAAGAACACACATGCAATTACTCTAGTGGATACATATGGTATGTGGAAAGAACACTCATGCAATGAACACTGGTGGATCCATATGTGGTTCACTATAGGAACACACATGCAATAACATTGGTTGATCCATATGTTGTTTGTGACAATAACACACAAGCAATGCCATTGGTTACTCCATGTGTAGTTTGTGGAAAGAACACACATGCAATGACTCTAGTGGGTCCATATGTGGTTTGTGAAAATAACACACATGCAATGACTCTAGTGGATCCATATGTGGTTTGTGGAAAGAATACACATGCAATGACATTGGTTAATCCATGTGTGGTTTGTGGAAAGAACAAACATGTAGTGAATTTAGTGTGTCCATATGTGGTTTGTGAAAAGAACACACATGCAATTACTTTGGATCCATATGTGGTTTGTGGAAAGAACACACGTGCAATGACATTGGTTGATCCATATGTGGTTTGTGGAAAGAACACACATGCAATGACTCTAGTGGATCCATACGTGGTTTCTGGAACTAACACACATGCAATTACTCTAGTGGATTCATATGTGGTTTGTGGAAAAGAACACACATGCAATGACTCTGGTGGGTCCATATGTGGTTTGTGAAACGAACACACATGCGATGACTCTAGTGGATCCATGTGTGGTTCGTGGAAAGAACACACATGCAATGACAATTGTGGATCCTATCTGGTTCATGGAAAGAACACAAATACAATGACATTGGTGGATCCATATGTGGTTTGTGAAAAGAACACACATGCAATGACTCTAGTGCTGGTTTTATTATAAGAACACACATGCAATGACTCTGGTTTATCCATGTGTGGTTTGTGAAAAGAACACACATGCAATGCCATTGGTTGATCCATGTGTGGTTTGTGAAAAGAACACACATGCAATGCCATTGGTTGATCCATGTGGATTGTGGAAAAGAACACACATGCAATGACATTGGTGGAGCCATGTGTGGTTTGTGGAAAGAACACTAATATAATTACATTGGTTGATCCATGTGTGGTTTCTGAAAAGAACACACATGCAATTACTCTAGTGGATACATATGTGGTTGTAGGAAAGAACACTCATGCAATGAACACTGGTGGATCCATATGTGGTTCATGATAGGAACACACATGCAATGACATTGGTTGATCCATATGTGGTTTGTGACAATAACCACATGCAATGCCATTGGTTAATCTATGTGTAGTTTGTGGAAAGAACACACATGCAATGACTCTAGTGGGTCCATATGTGGTTTGTGAAAAGAACACACATGCAATGACTCTAGTAGATCCATATGTGGTTTGTGGAAAGAACACACATCCAATGACATTGGTTAATCCATGTGTGGTTTCTGGAAAGAACACACATGCAATTACTCTAGTGTGTGCATATGTGGTTTGTGGAAAGAACACACATGCAATGACTCTGGTGGTTCCATGTGTGGTTTGTGAAAAGAACACACATGAAATGACTAGTGCTGGTTTTAGTACAAGAACACACATGCAATGACTCTACTGGGTCCATATGTGGTTTGTGAAAATAACACACATGCAATGACTCTAATGGATCCATATGTGGTTTGTGGAAAGAACACACATGTAATGACATTGGTTGATCCATATGTGGTTTGTGACAATAACACACATGCAATAACTCTAGTGGATACATATGTGGTTTGTGGAAATGAACACACATGCAATGGCCCTGGTGGGTCCATATGTGGTTTGTGAAAACAACACACATGCAATGACTCTAGTGGATCCATGTGTGGTTAGTGGAAAGAACACACATGCAATTACATTGGTGGATCCATATGTGGTTCATGGAAAGAACACACATGCAATGACATTGGTGGATCCATATGTGCTTTGTGGAAAGAACACACATGTAATGACATTTGTTGATCCATATGTGGTTTGTTAAAAGAACACACATGCAATTACTCTAGTGGATCCATATGTGGTTTGTGGAAAGAACACACATGCAATGACTCTGGTGGATCCATGTGTGGTTTGTGAAAAGAACACACATCAAATGACTCTAGTGGTGGTTTTAGTACAAGAACACACATTTAATGACTCTAATGGGTCCATAGGTGGTTTGTGAAAAGAACACACATGCAATGACTCTAATGGATCCATATGTTGTTTGTGGAAAGAACACACATGTAATGACATTGGTTGATCCATATGTGGTTTGTGACAATAACACACATGCAATAACTCTAGTGGATACATATGCGGTTTGTGGAAATGAACACACATGCAATGACTCTGGTGGGTCCATATGTGGTTTGTGAAAACAACACACATGCAATGACTCTAGTGGATCCATGTGTGGTTAGTGGAAAGAACACACATGCAATGACATTGGTGGATCCATATGTGGTTCATGTAAAGAACACACATGCAATGACATTGGTGGATCCATATGTGGTTTATGAAAAGAACACACATGCAATGACATTTGTTAATCCATATATGGTTTGTTAAAAGAACACAAATGCAATTACTCTGGTGGATCCATGTGTGGTTTGTGGAAAGAACACACATGCAATGACTCTGGTGGATCCATGTGTGGTTTATGAAAAGAACACACATGCAATGACTCTAGTGCTGGTTTTAGTACAAGAACACACATGCAATGACTCTAGTGGGTCCATATGTGGTTTGTGAAAAGAACACACATGCAATGACTCTAGTGGATCCATATGTGATTTGTGGAAAGAACACACATACAATGACATTGGTTGATCGATATGTGGTTTGCGACAATAACACACATGCAATGCCATTGGTTGATCCATATGTGGTTTGTGGAAAGAACACACATGCAATGACATTGGTTGATCCATATGTGGGTTGTGGAAAGAACACACATGCAATGCCATTGGTTGATCCATGTGTGGTTTGTGAAAATAATACACATGCAATGACTCTGGTGGATGCATTTGTGGTTTTTGAAAAGAACACACATGCAATGCCATTGGTTGATCCATATGTGGTTTGTGAAAAGAACACACATGCAATGCCACTGGTTGATCCATGTGGTTTGTGGAAAATAACACACATGCAATGACATTGGTGGATCCATAAGTGGATTGTGGAAAGAACACACATGCAATGCCATTGGTTGATCCATGTGTGGTTTGTGAAAAGAACACACATGCAATGCCATTGGTTGATCCATTTGGTTTGTGAAAAGAACACACATGCAATAACTCTAGTGGATCCATATGTGGTTTGTGGAAATAACACACATGCAATGACATTGGTTGATCCATGTGTGGTTTGTGAAAAGAACACACATGCAAGGCAATTGGTTGATCCATGTGGTTTCTGGAAAAGAACACACATGCAATGACCTTGGTGGATCCATATGTGGTTTGTGGAAAGAACGCACATGTAATGAAATTGGTTAATCCATGTGTGGTTTGTGAAAAGAAAACACATGCAATTACTCTAGTGGATACATATGTGGTTTGTGGAAAGAACACACATGCAATGAGCACTGGTGGATCCATATGTGGTTTGTGAAAAGAACACACATGCAATGACTCTAGTGGATCCATATGTGGTTTGTGGAAAGAACACACATGCAATGACATTGGTTGATCCATATGTGGTTTGTGACCATAACACACATGCAATGTCATTGGTTGATCCATTTGTGGTTTGTGGAAAAGAACACACATGCAATGACATTGGTGGATCCATAAGTGGTTTGTGCTAAGAACACACATGCAATGCGTTTGGTTGATCCATGCGTGGTTTGTGAATATAGCACACCTGCAATGCCATTGGTTGATCCATGTGTGGTTTGTGAAAAGAACACACATGCAATGCCATTGGTTGATCCATGTGGTTTGTGGAAAAGAACACACATGCAATGACATTGGTGGATCCATATGTGGTTTGTGGAAAGAACACACATGCAATGACATGTGACATCCCAAATTCTAGATTTGGTACTGCATACATGCATGGCATTGCATCATGTTCATCTTTGAGAAAATTCAGTTTTGAATTATTTTTGCAAAAACACCACACAAGTGCCTATTCTTACCTTATAGGTGACTACTGATTTTTTTTTGTCTAGCATCTGCTTGGTTGATGCCAAAAAGTCATCCTAGATGTTTAGATGCATAGAGTTTCCAATTTCAAACCTGTAGGTTTTTGTTTCACTCAAATCGGAGCTCTAGATCAAAAGTTATGAGCAAGAAAGTTCAACAAAAATAATGTTTTAGACAGATTCAGTTAACACTATAGATTTACTTAGCAGCAACTCAGAAAAGAATAAAAGAAAAAAAATAGAAAAGGGCAGCCCAGCCGGGCGACCACCAGCGGCCCACCCGTGGTCCAGCGCGTAGCGCATCACTCAGGCGAGCTGCCGGCCCGCCAGGAGCCCACCGCCCCGGCGCAGCCCCTTTCCCCTTTTTCTTTCCCTTTCTCTTTTTCTTTTTTTCTGTTTTGTTCTGAACACCGGGGCCCGCATGTCATCTTCTCGACGGGTTTCTCTTCGACACGGGCTCTGTCTCCGCGAAGATCACCAAAATCGCTACCGAATTCGGTTGCCCTCGCCAATTTTTTTTCCTGGGAGTTATAAGCAACCCTTCCCTTGTCGAAACCCCTTTGGAACCTAGGTAAATCGCGCAGCCAATCTCGCGAGATTGCTCGCCAGAGTTGAGGCGCCGCCGCCGTCTTTGAGCTCGGTAAGAGCGGTCCGCCCTTGCCCCCTCCCTCTTTTCGTTGCCAATCGAGTCGCCGCCGAGTGCCTTTTTTTTCTGACCTCCTTCCCTTCCGCACAGCCGCCGGAGACACCGGGGAGCTTCGCCGGAGTCCGTCGGCAACCGCCGCTCCAGCAGCGCCACGTCGCCGCCCCGGGAAGCCTTCGCCCACGCCGACCTTGCCCCGGTGACCGCCGCATGCCGCCCCGTGCCGTAGACCGCTCCACCACCACCGAGACCCACCGGAGAGCCGCCCCCGTCGCCGACCGAAGCCGCCGCCGCCTCCCAGCCACTAGGCCGGTGAGTTTCCGTGGCGGTCGCTCCCAGACGCCCGATCGCGCACGAACGACCTCGGCCGTTGACTGGACCAGTCAACCGCTGACCGGTCAAGGGTCCAGTCAGCGCCACGTCAGCTCGACCCCACCAGTCAGCGGGAATATTCCCCAGCAGTTTTCAGAAAAAATTATAAAAAGGACGAAAAATTATTATAACTTGCAAAAATCATAGAAAAAGATCTACTGGGCCAAAAATTGCAAATAAGGTATCGTTGGATTCACAAAATTGCGTAGGATTTTATTCTGTAATAATATCTCAGTTTTACTATATGTAATTTCCTGAGATTATAAAAAGGCGTAAAGTGGTATTAGATTCGTAGAAAAAGATCTGTAAATATTTTTGGAGTAAATCCTTTTGGTTATGCTCTAAATTGAACTATCTGTCCAGTAGTATTTTTATCACACCTAAAAAACACAGTTTACAACAATGGTTCAATGTTTTGACTAAAGACCTATTAACTAGTCCTCTTTTATGCATAAATCGTTTTCTTTGCATTAAAAGTTTTCCCATGCGTCTTTCAGGAGTAGCATTGGTCAGAGAACATAACTAAACTACTGAAGCTTTATTAAAGTGCCATGCATGCATTGTGTTGCATTTGTTGATCTCTATGTGTGGATTGTTTATTTGGTTGATTTGTTTTCGTGTAGATTGTGAGGATTGTAATCCGTGTGATTGTCCGGACTATGCCTTTGACTCGGAAAACTACCAAGGCAAGTGGAGCTTCATAAATGTCCTATTTACTTTCTATATGCATTTGTAGCTTGTTTTTGTTTTTGCAAGTTTATATCTATTGCTATGTTATATCCTATTATGTCGTAGCCATTCTTGTCAGATGAGCCGCCGTAAGTAGTTGTGCTTAGTTGCTTGAGTAGACGAGGGTGGGATACACCATGATAAAGATTGTTTTGAAAGAATGTGTTTGGAAAGTTTGAAAACAACTTAATTAATGAACTCTCTAGGTGGATTGGTAATTGCTTGGTTCGTGAATGCCGGGCCCATGTCTATGGTTTACCCGAGTATCTCACTTGTGGATGACCACCCAGGTTTCTGAGAAATTAATTGTGTTTTGATTTGGTAGCTTACGTGTACAGCCATATGCCAGTGAGTTATGGGTGGCTGGATGGACTTAGTAGGTCGTGGCGACCCGAGCTCTTCGTATACATAGATGTAGTGAATGTGATAGGTTGGTACGGTGCGTGGATGGGCTTGGGGAGCTACTTCCCGAATTGTCTCTTCTTGGGATTCTCCCTATCATGACTCAATATGCGTGTGATGGTACGAGCGGGTTGACAAAGTCATATGGGTAAAGTGTGCAACCCCTGCAGGGTGTAAAACTAAGTGCTTAGCCGTGTCCCCGGTAATGGACGATTGAGTTGCTGAATTATGGGTGCTATGACATGTTCTCATTCATTATAACTTGTAATTGTTAAAACTTGTGGTTGAAACTTAATTGGGTTGTTTGATGAAGATTAAATGCTGTACAAATGATTTACAAATAGTAGGATAAAGTATTTTGCTGCTGCAACTAAGCCTGAACCCCACAAGACAGATATGCATATAGCTATTAGTCTTGTTGTTTCTCTCATTGTTCCACTTGCCAATACGTTCCAAGTATTGACCCTTCGGGGCTGTTACGTTTCATGTTGCAGGTTACTCTTCCGGTTACTCTGAGTAGTAGTGTTGGTTGCGACCCTCCACTCAACATTTTTTTCGCTTGTGGCGTCTAATGGAGACTGGAGCTACTTTATTTATGCTATCTGTTTTCTACTTGTTTACTTGTGCAAGCGATATGCTGTGCAAAATTTGTAATAAATACAATATTCTGGATCATATCGTTCTAATAATGATGCACTGTTAATTCTTTGATGTCTATCGATGCTATGTATGCCAATGAACCGATCCAGGGATTGGCGTGATACATAGAGGTGCTACCCTACCGGGTCGTACCATTTCAGATGGTATCAGAGCAGTGTGTTGATTGTAGGATCGTGACCTAGGATTGGAATAGGAAGCCTTATGTTTAATTAAGTCTATTTTAAATTCTGTCTTTATTCTTATGCCTTTCATTCTAGTAAATTCTTTTCCTTTGCTGTTATCACTCTTTCCTCTTTGCAATTGATAGATGGGAGATGCCACCAGAGTTGAGTATGTTGAGTTCCAATCACCAAGAACCTTCGCAAGACAGTTGGCAGAGCTTTAGCAGACATTGGGCATGCTAATGCCGATGTTCAAAGGGAGGAGGACGAACACCTATGTGCCTAGGGATTGCGTATGGGAGATCACCGCTATTGTTCTTGCAGATCCCACCATGCCTGGTATTGAGAACCTGAACCGTACCAAGAAGTACCTTACCTAGGAGAAAGGAGTGGAGTTAGCCATGCATGAGACATTGTCACACCTGTGCTATCTCCATCAACACCTACTGCCAGCAGGTTCACCTTTCCTTGCATTTGGAAAGCGGAATGCAGATGGGAACGTGATGGTTACCACAGGTAATCGGAACAACATGCCACTCCATGAGAAGCAAATAGAAGATATGGAGATTAAAGCTTGGGAGAGGCAAGAGAAGTTGATGCAGCAAAAGGAGGAGTTGGATTATTTTCAGGACACTGTGCATTTGCAAGGGTATGAGATGGAAACGTTGCACACCGCAATGAATACAATGGAGCAATCCCTCATTGGTAGGAATGCCACGATTGCAGCACTGAACCAAACTATTGTGGAAAGGAATCAAGTTGTGGCTGAGCGTGATCAAACCATTGTGGATATGGCTGCCCAGATTGCTGCCCTTCAAGCGCAGCAGAATCCACCACCAAATAATGGTAATGGTGATGATGGGAATGATGATGATGATGATGTGGATAATGGTGATGGACGTAACAATGGTGGTGGAGGCAACAATGATGATGATGGAGGCAGTGACGATGAAGGAAGCGATGACGATGATGGAGGAGATGCAGCAAGCGCTTTTGTTGAAGAAAGCGAGGAGGAGGATCCCGAATAGGTGGAATTCGAGGACTCAAGTGAAGAAGACTCAGGAGAGGTGTACACGCCACCGCCTTGGTACGCACGAGGATCGAAGCGTCAGCGCATGGACTCCAAAACTTATTGCAACATGTTCATCAAATAGTTAGAGATGGTCCTCCAAAACTAGTCTTCGTTAGGGAAATTCGTTAGTCTTAGACATCGATCAATGTAAACTTCTGCACTATTAGCTTATTGTGTTTAGAATGCTCAGTTAAGTACCTTGAAGTTCCAGGAATTTTCGTGAAATTGATTAAATGATATTTGAACAAGTTTGGGTAAAAATTCGTGTTTTTATTGCCGTAGTTTTCTGCTGAATCTGCTGTACTGTATGATTTTTCATGTTTTACTGGTAACTGCTAAAAATCTGAGAAATTGGGATCTGGTGCGTAATTATCTGTATCATCTGTACAAAAATCAGCAAAATTTCTGACGCTTTTAAGTCAGGCAAAAAAATCGCGAACAGTACAAAACTGTTCTGCCAGATTTCTGGTTTTGCTTATTTTGCTGTTTTGCTTTGCCAAATGTTGTTACCAGCGTTTCTAAATTATTTTTTAACTATATACGGTTAAGGAAAACCTGGAACAATGCTTGTTTGTGTGATTTCTCATGTGGTGATTGCTTACGGTTGTTGTGGATAAATTGTTGTTGCATTGAGCATGTTGCATGGGTAGAAGGCTATTGCTTATCTTTAGTTGTTCTGTCTAAAACTTTCCTATGCTGAACCGCAGATGCCGCCAAGACGCGCCAATGACATGCCACCTGGCATGCAGCAGATGATGGAAGCACAGACCCAGCTGATGCAAGCTCTAGCCCAGCAGATTAACAACAATAACAACAACAACAACAACCCGCCCCCGCAAGTGGATGCTCTTGCTCGATTTCTGAGGTTGAGGCCAGTCAAGTTCTCCACTACAACCGAGCCAATGGTTGCACTAGATTGGCTACGCTCGGTGAACAAGGAATTTTTGACCGTTGGGTGCCCCGATGCTGAGAAAGTGAGGTTCACTGCTCATCTGTTGGAAGGACCAACTGCATCTTGGTGGGATACTTTTCAGATTACCCACCCCATTGCTACTGTGACCTGGGAGATGTTTGAAGAAGGGTTCAAGACTCACTATGTCTCCATTGGAACTATGAGCCTAAAGTGGAGGGAGTTCTGCAACCTGCGCCAGAGTCACCGCAATGTGTCTGAATACATAGAGGAATTCACTAATATGTCTTGCTATGCTCCAGAGGATGTGATCTCAGATGCCAAGAGGAGAGGGAGGGAGGTTCCTTGATGGTCCGAATGATGAGCTCTCAGTCCAGCTTTCTATTGTGCATGCTCCTGATTTCCAGACTCTGATGGACAAGGCTAGGATTCTGGAGGGAAAACAGGGACAAGCTGAAAGGCGCAAGAGGAAGTATAATGACAATCACAACTCAGGGTCACACCATAGGGCCCGTATTTCTCACCATGGTAATGGGAACTCTGGGCATCACCGTGGAGGTAATGGTAACCATTAAAATGGAGGCAATGGGAATAGTCACCATGGAGGAAACGGGAACTCTAGACACCACCGTGGAGGAAATGGTCACCATCATAATGGCCACCACCACAATGGCCACAAAAGCTACAACAGCAACTCTGGGAGGAATAATGGACACAACCGCTCTGGTAGGAGGGAACTTAGTGAAGTGGAATGCTTCAAGTGCAAGAAGTTGGGGCACTATGTTGATAATTGCCTAGAGAAGAGGATTGAAGTAGGAAGCAAGCCTAATGCAAACCAGAAGGCAACAATCAACCATGTGAACGTTGAGGAGATTCAGAATGAACCAGAACTAGTGGTTGGTAAGTTTCCAATCAATACCCACATCGCATTTGTTCTTTTCGATACTAGTGCATCGCATACATTCATATCAAGGGCATTTATGGATAAGTATAAGCTACCTACCGAGGCTCTTAGAGGATCTATTAGAGTAAGTTCACCTGGGGGAGAAATGATAGCTAGTGCAGCATGTCGAGGGTTGACGCTAGAAATTGGTGCTTATGCATTTCCTGCCCACCCGGTGATACAAGAATCCCAAGGTCTAGATGTCATATTGGTCATGGATTGGATGTCGGAATATCAAGGTCAAATAGATTGTGCTCAACGACCAATTTCACTCACCACACTAGAGGGAGTAAGGATCGGGTATAAGTCGCCTGCCAGTATTGGAGTGGCCGAGTTGAATTCTCTTAAGGGGGTTAGCCTAGAAGATGTGGTTGTAGTAAAGGAATACCCTGATGTGTTTCCGGATGAGCTGCCAGGGATGCCACCTGACAGGGACGTGGAGTTTCTTATTGACTTGATGCCGGGAATAGGACCGATAGCCAAGAGGCCGTATAAGATGGATGTGGAGGAACTGAAGGAGTTAAAGAAGCAACTTAGAGAGCAATTAGACAAGGGATTTATTCAGCCCAGTTCATCGTCTTGGGGCGCACCTGTTCTATTCATGGAGAAGAAGGACAGTAGTAAGAGACTGGTGGTTGACTATCGCTCACTTAATGAAGTGACCATAAAAAATAAATACCCATTGCCCAATATAAATGATTTGTTTGATCAGTTGGAAGGAGCAAAGGTGTTTTCCAAGATTGATCTAAGATCGGGATATTTCCAATTGAAGATCCGTGAGGAAGAAGAACCAAAGACCGTGTTCACAACTAGGTATGGGTTATATGAGTATACAGTTATGTCTTTTGGACTAACAAATGCTCCGGCATATTTTATGACCATGATGAACAAGGTATTCATGGAGTACTTGGATAAGTTCGTGGTGGTGTTCATTGATGACATATTGATATATTCCAAGGATGATGCTGAACATGAGAAACACCCGCGACTAATTATGGAAAAGCTGAGGGAGCATAAATTATATGCCAAGTTTAGTAAATGTGAACTTTGGTTGAACACTGTTGGATTTCTTGGACACGTGGTGTTAGGTGAAGGAGTTGCGCTTGATCCAAGCAAGGTGGCGTCAGTTATAGAATGGGAGTCACCCAAGAATGTGGGAGACATTAGGAGCTTCTTGGGACTTGCTAGATATTATAGAAGTTTCATAGAGAATTTCTCCAAGATTGCAAAGCCAATGACCGAATTACTGAAAAAGGAGAAGTTTGAATGGACCAAGGAGTGCGAAGCTAGTTTCCAGGAACTGAAGAAACGCCTAGTGACCGCACCTATCTTGTGTTTGCCAAATATTGAGAAGGATTTCCAAGTGTATTGTGATGCCTCTCGTCAAGGAATGGGTAGTGTATTGATGCATGATGGAAGAGTGGTATGTTATGCCTCACGCCAAGTCAAACACCATGAGAGGAATTACCCCACGCATCACTTGGAATTAGCATCTATGGTGCATGCACTCAAGGTATGGATGCACTATCTGATGGGTAAGCATTGTGACGTGTTGACGGATCACAAGAGCCTGAAATACATATTCACTCAGAAGTTGCTGAATATGAGGCAGAGGAGATGGTTGGAGCTCATAAAGGATTATGACATGAGTTTGCAATATCACCCAGGAAAGGCCAATGTTGTAGCGGATGCGCTAAGTCGCAGGGTTTATGCTAATGGCCTGACAGTGGGGGAGTTACCCAAGGACTTGTGTGAACAATTCAAGGACCTCAGGTTGGAAGTAGTATCCGAGGGATATTTGGCAATAATGGAAGTCAAGACAACGCTTCTAGATGATATTAGAGAAGCTCAAAAGAACGATAGTGACCTGGAGGAAATAAGAGGAAATATACCCAAAGGTAAAGCCGAAGGATTTTGTGAGGATGATCAAGGAACGCTATGGTACAAGGATCGCTTATGTGTGCCCAATGATCCAGAGATTAGAAAGTTGATATTTCAGAAAGCTCATAACTCGCCATACTCTATACATCCAGGTAACATGAAGATGTACATGGATTTTAAGGAAAGGTTTTGGTGGGTTAACATGAAGCGAGAGATTACAAAGTATATTCCCTTATGTGATGTCTGTAGTAGAGTGAAGGTTGAGCACCAAAAGCCAGCAGGGTTGCTACAGCCATTGCCGATACCTGATTTGGGTAGTGGCTGATCACTTAACCAAGGTAGCTCACTTTATACCCATGACGACCACTTACACTAGTGCTAAGTTAGCCAATATCTACATGAACAAAATTGTGTGCCTGCATGGAGTTCCTAAGAGAATTGTGTCAGATAGAGGCACCCAATTCACCTCTCATTTTTGGCGCCAGCTACATGAATCGTTGGGAACGAGATTGGAGTTTAGTACAACTTTCCACCCCCAGACGGATGGTCAGACCGAGAGGGTGAATCAGATTTTGGAGGATATGTTCAGAGCTTGTGCCTTGGCTCATGGCGCTAGTTGGGATGAAAATTTGCCTTACGCTGAGTTTTCCTACAACAACAGCTACCAGTCCAGCATCAAGACGTCGCCATTCGATCTACTATATGGTAAGAGGTGCAGAACACCATTGTTATGGGATGGAGTAGGTGAACGTCAACTATTTGGACCAGATTTGATCAAGGATGCTGAAGAAAAGGTTAGTTTGATTCAGGACAGGTTACCATCGAGATAGAATAGCTATCTGATTCTAAGCTCAAGGAATTTGTGTATGAGATCGGAGATCGAGCATACCTTAGAATTTCGCCACTACATGGAATTAAGAGGTTTGGAATTAAGGGTAAGCTGGCACCTCGGTTTATAGGACCATACCGGATCCTAGCATGCAAGGGAGAGGTTGCTTATCAGTTGGAGTTGCCAGAAGCTCTGTCCGCTGTCCACGATGTGTTCCATGTGTCCCAGCTGAAGAAATGCCATCCGGAGATGGTAGATACACCATTGAGGGATACCGTGCCATTAGATGAGGTTCAGCTAGAGAGTGACCTGACTTATGAGGAGAAGCCGGTCAAGATTTTGGAGACAACAGAGAGATTTACCCACATCAAGATGATCAGGTTTTGCAAGGTGCAATGGAGCCATCACACTGAAGAGGAAGTCACCTGGGAGCGAGAGGATGACCTCCAAGACGACCACCCGGACCTATTTGCTAGCCACGTCAAATCCCGAGGACGAGATTCATCTTAAGGGGGTTAGTCTTTTCACATCCCAAATTCTAGATTTGGTACTGCATACATTCATGTCATTTCATCATGTTCATCTTTGAGAAAATTCAGTTTTGAAAGCTTTTTGCAAAAACACCACACAAGTGCCTATTCCTACCTTATAGGTGACTACTAGGTCTAGCATCTGCTTGGTTGATGCCAAAAAGTCAACCTAGATGCTTAGATGCATAGTGTTTCCAATTTCAAACCTGTAGGTTTTTGTTTCACTCGAATCGGAGCTCTAGATCAAAAGTTATGTGTAAAACTGTTTAGCAAAAATAAAGTTCAGACAGATTCAGTTAACACTACAGATTCAGTTAGCAGCAGCTCAGAAAAGAATAAAAGAAAAAAAATAGAAAAGGATAGCCCAGCCAAGCGGCTGCCAGCGGCCCACTCGGGGCCCAGTACGCAGCGAGCACGCAGCCGAGCTGCCGGCCCGCCAGGAGCCCACCGCCCCGGTGCAGCCCCTTTCCCCCTTTTCTTTCCCTTTCTCTTTTTCTTTTTCTTTTTCTTTTTTTTCTGACCACCGAGGCCCTCCTGTCATCTTCCCGACAGGTACGTCTTCGACACGGGCTCTGTCTGCGTGAAGATCGGCAAAATCGCTACCGAATTCGGTTGCCCTCGCCAAATTTTTTTCCTGGGAGTTATAAGCAACCCTTCCCTCGTCGAAACCCCTTTGGAACCTAGGTAAATCGCGCAGCCAATCTCGCGAGATTGCTCGCCGGAGTTGAGCCGCCGCCGCCGTCTTTGAGCTCGGTAAGAGCGATCCGCCTTCGCCCCTCCCTCTTTTCCTTGCCAATCGAGTCGCCGCCGAGTGCCTTTTTTTTGACCTCCTTCCCTTCCGCACAGCCGCCGGAGACACTAGGGAGCTTCGCCGGAGTCCGCCGGCAACTGCCGCTCCAGCAGCGCCACGTCGCTCCCCTGGGAAGCCTTCACCCGCGCCGACCTTGCCCCGGTGACCACCGCACGATGCCCCGCGCCATAGACCGCTCCACCGCCGCCGTGACCCGCCGGAGAGCCGCCGCCGTCGCTGGCTGGAGCCGCCGCCGCCTCCCAGCCACTGCGCCAGTGAGTTTCCGTCGCGGTCGCTCCCAGCCGCCCGATCGCGCACAAACGGCCCAGATCGGCCGTTGACTGAACCAGTCAACCGCTGACCGGTCAAGGGTCCAGTCAGCGCCGCGTCAGCTCGACCCCACTAGTCAGCGGGAATATTCCCCGCAGTTTTCAGAAAAATTATAAAAAGGATAGAAAATTATTATAACTTGCAAAAATCATAGAAAAAGATCTACTGGGCCAAAAATTGCAAATAAGGTATCGTTGGATTCACAAAATTGCCTAGGATTGTATTCTGTAATAATATCTCACGTTTACTATATGTAATTTCCTGAGATTATAAAAGGCTTAAAGTGGTATTAAATTCGCAGAAAAAGATCTATAAATCTTTTTGGAGTAAATCCTTTTGGTTTAGGATCTAAATTGAACTATCTGTCTAGTAGTATTTTTATCACACCTGAACAACACTTTTTACAAAAATGGTACAATGTTTTCACTAAAGACCAAGTAACTAGTCCTCTTTTATGCATAAATCGTTTTCTTTGCATTAAAAGTTTTCCCATGCGTCTTTCAGTAGTAGAATTGGTCAGAGAACATAACTAAACTACTGAAGCTTTATTAAAGTGCCATGCATGCACTGTGTTGCATTTGTTGATCTCTATGTGTGGACTGTTTATTTGGTTGATTTGTTTTCGTGTAGATTGTGAGGATTGTAACCCGTGTGATTGTCCGAACTATGCCTTTGACTCCGACAACTACCAAGGCAAGTGGAGCTTCATAAAAGTCCTATTTAATTTCTATATGCATTTGTAGCTTGTTTTTGTTTTTGCAAGTTTATATCTATTGCTATGCTATATCCTATTATGTCGTAGCCATTCTTGTTAGGTGAGCCGCCGTAAGTAGTTGTGCTTAGTTGCTTGAGTAGACGAGGGTGGGATACACCATGATAAAGATTGTTTTGAAAGAATGTGTTTGGAAAGTTTGAAAACAACTTAATTAATGAACTCTCTGGGTGCATTGGTAATTGCTTGGTTCGTGAATGCCGGGCCCATGTCTATGGTTTACCTGAGTATCTCACTTGTGGATGGCCACCCAGGTTTCTAAGATATGAATAGTGTCTTGATTTGGTAGCTTACGTGTACAACCATATGCCAGTGAGTTATGGGTCGCTGGATGGACTTAGTAGGTCGTGGCGACCCGAGCTCTTCGTATCCAGAGATGTATTGAATGTGATAGGTCGATACGGTGCGTGGATGGGCGTGGGGAGCTACTTCTCGAATTGTCTCTTCTTGGGATTCTCCCTATCATGACTCAATATGCATGGTACGAGCGGGTCGACGAAGTCATATGGGTAAAGTGTGCAACCCCTGTAAGGTGTAAAACTAAGTGCTTACCGTGTCCCCGGTAATGGACGATTAAGTTGCTGAATTATGGGTGCTATGACATGTTCTCATTCATTCTAACTTGTAATTGCTAAAACTTGTGGTTGAAACTTAATTGGGTTGTTTGATGAAGGTTAAATGCTTTACAAATGGTAGGATAAAGTATGTTACTGCTGCAACTAAGCCTGAACCCCACAAACCAGATATGCATATAGCTATTAGTCTTATTGTTTCTCTCATTGTTCCACTTGCCAGTACATTCCAAGTATTGACCCTTCGGGGCTGTTACGTTTCATGTTGCAGGTTACTCTTCTGGTTACTCTGAGTAGTAGTGTTGGTTGCGACCCTCCACTCAACATTTTGTTCGCCTGTGGAGTCTAATGGAGCCTGGAGCTACTTTATTTATGCTATCTTTTTGCTACTTATTTACTTGTGCAAGCGATAAGCTTTGCAAACTTTGTAATAAATACAATATTCTGGATCATATCCTTGTAATAATGATGCACTGTTAATTCTTTGATGTCTATCGATGCTATGTATGCCAATGAACCGATCCAGGGATTGGCGTGATACATAGAGGTGCTACCCTACCGGGTCGTACCGTTTCATGACATTGGTTGATCAGTGTGTGGTTTGTGGAAAGAACACACATGTAATTACTCTAGTGGATACATATGTGGTTTCTGGAAAGAACACACATGCAATGACATTGGTGGATCCATATGTGGTTCATGACAGGAACACACATGCAATGACATTGGTTGATCCATGTTGTTTATGACAAAGAACACACATGTAATGACATTGGTTAATCCATGTGTGGTTTGTGGAAAGAACACACATGCAATGACTCTGGTGGATCCATATGTGGTTTGTGAAAAGAACACACATGCAATGACTCCAGTGTTGGTTTTAGAATAAGAACACACATTTAATGACTCTAGTGAGTCCATATGTGGTTTGTGAAAAAGAACACATGCAATGACCTTGGTTGATCCATATGTGGTTTGTGAAAGGAACACACATGCAATGACTCTAGTGGACCCATATGTGGTTTGTGAAAGAACACACATGCAATGACTCTAGTGGATCCATATGTGGTTTGTGGAAAGAACACACATGAAGTGACATTACTGGATCCATATGTGGTTCATGGAAGGAACACACATGCAATGACATTGGTGGATCCATATGTGGTTTGTGAAAAGAACACACATGCAATGACATTTGTTGATCCATATGTGGTTTGTGAAAAGAACACACAGGCAATTACTCTGGTGGATCCATGTGTTGTTTCTGGAAAGAACACACATGCAATGACTCTGGTGGATCCATGTGTGGTTTGTGAAAAGAACACACATGCAATGCCATTGGTTGATCCATGTGGATTGTGGCAAAGAACATAGATGCAATGACATTGGTGGATCCATGTGTGGTTTGTGGAAAGAACACACATGCAGTGACATTGGTTGATCCATGTGTGGTTTGTGAAAACAATACACATGCAATTACTCTAGTGGATACATATGTGGTTTGTGGAAAGAACACTCATGCAATGAACACTGGTGGATCCATATGTGGTTCATGATAGGAACACACATGCAATAACATTGGTTGATCCATATGTGATTTGTGACAATAACACACATGCAATGCCATTGGTTAACCCATGTGTAGTTTGTGTAAAGAACATACATGCAATGACTCTAGTGGGTCCATATGTGGTTTCTGAAAAGAACACACATGCAATGAATCTAGTGGATCCATATGTGGTTTGTGGAAAGAACACACATGCAATGAAATTGGTTAATCCATGTGTGGTTTGTGGAAAGCACACACATGTAGTGACTCTAGTGTGTCAATATGTGGTTTGTGAAAAAACACACATGCAATTACTCTAGTGGATCCGTATGTGGTTTGTGGAAAGAACACACATGGAATGACATTGGTTGATCCATATGTGGTTTGTGGAAAGAACACACATGCAATGACTCTAGTGGATCCATATGTGGTTTGTGGAAATAACACACATGCAATTACTCTAGTGGATACATATGTGGTTTGTGGAAAAGAACACACATGCAATGACTCTGGTGGGTCCATATGTGGTTTGTGAAAAGAACACACATGCAATGACTCTAGTGGATCCATGTGTGGTTAGTGGAAAGAACACACATGAAATGACATTGGTGGATCCATATGTGGTTCATGGAAAGAACACACATGCAATGACATTGGTTCATCCATATGTGGTTTGTGAAAAGAACACACATGCAATGACATTTGTTGATCCATATGTGGTTTGTGAAAAGAACACACATGCAATGACTCTGGTGGATCCATGTGTGGTTTGTGGAAAGAACACACATGCAATGACTCTGGTGGATCCATGTGTGGTTTGTGAAAATAACACACATGCAATGACTATAGTGATGGTTTTAGTATACGAACACACCTGCAATGACTCTGGTTGATCCATGTGTGGGTTGTGAAAAGAACACACATGCAATGCCATTGGTTGATCCATGTGGTTTGTGGAAAAGAACACACATGCAATGGCATTGGTGGATCCATGTGTGGTTTGTGGAAAGAACACACATGCAATGACATTGGTTGATCCATGTGTGGTTTGTGAAAAAAACACACATGCAATTACTCTAGTGGATACATATGTGGTTTGTGGAAAGAACACTCATGCAATGAACACTGGTGGATCCATATGTGGTTCATGATAGGAACACACATGCAATAACATTGGTTGATGCATATGTGGTTTGTGACAATAACACACATGCAATGCCATTGGTTAATCCATGTGTAGTTTGTGTAAAGAAGACACATGCAATGACTCTAGTGGGTCCATATGTGGTTTGTGAAAAGAACACACATGCAATGAATCTAGTGGATCCATATGTGTTTTGTTGAAAGAACACACATGCAATGACATTGGTTAATCCATGTGTGGTTTGTGGAAAGAACACACATGTAGTGACTCTAGTGTGTCCATATGTGGTTTGTGAAAAGAACACACATGCAATTACCCTAGTGGATCCGTATGTGGTTTGTGGAAAGAACACACATGCAATGACATTCGTTGATCCATATGTGGTTTGTGGAAAGAACACACATGCAATGACTCTAGTGGATCCATATGTGGTTTGTGGAAATAACACACATGCAATTACGCTAGTGGATACATATGTGGTTTGTGGAAAAGAACACACATGCAATGACTCTGGTGGGTCCATATGTGTTTTGTGAAATGAACACACATGTAGCATCCCATTTTCTACATCCATGTTTGTGAGGGTTGGGAAGCTAGAAAGTAGGGGGAAATAAAACTTTTCTACTTGTGTGCTTATAGGCCTAGCTTATGTAGAATGGTTTGATCCCTTGTGTTGTTTTAGTAGTACTGTTTGCTAGTCTACATACTTGCATGACCACCAAGAGTCCACCAACCCCCATAAATTGGCTAATTCTTGGAAACAAAATTTCTTCCAACTTTGGAGCCCTGGTTTGATGAAATCTTTCACCCTTTCTACCATGCAAGAGTACCAAGTGGTACTATGCTACTAGTACCTGAGAACCACCCCTTAGTCTTGGTAAGACCCCAAGCCCTAGCCTCTTGCAGGTGAGTATTTACCTCACTAGTGGTCACTTAGGGAATGACCCCCTTATTTTGTCCCAAGTTTGGTTAACCCTTGTGAGCATCTCGCTGTGATCCAAGTATCAACCATGGCCTAAGCTTGATCACCAAGTCACCCTCTACCACCCTATACCCTTCCCCCTGCCATTTGTGGCTCTAGCCCAAATTGGCAAGCCCCCAAAGTGGCCACCTCATCAACACTACCCTAGATCACCCCTAAACCCCCTCCCTCTTCCCTGCTCATGCCACCCCCTCTCCCTGGCTTTGGCACGATTTAGCACCACCCCGGCTACCCCCTTGCACACACCCAGCCCGCACGCATGCTCTGGCATGATGCAAAGAGGAGGGACACGGGAGATCATTGCAAGATCTTGCCCACCTCGGAAACCAGTAGCCCCTCCCTCTCTCCTGTCCCATCTGGCCCCACCTCAGACAGCCACAACTCCCCAAGCCATCCCTCCACCCTTCTCTCTCTCTCCCGCTCGCGCCCAGCCACCCCCAACCGTTGGCGTCCACCTCAGCAGATCACCCCTCGCCCCGCCCCCTCTCTCCCTTCCCGCGGTGCAAAAGATCACGGTGGACAGAAGGTAGCCCCGCCACCCTACTGCCACCCTCCGCTCTCTCACCCGTGGCCCCGATCACCCCCAACCCGCGCCGGCCACGTCGGCAGAGCGCCGCGCGCGCCACACCGCTCCCTCGCTCGATTGGTACGATTTGACGTCGCCCTCTAGCCTCACATGACCTCTCCATCTCCACCACCCTACTGTCCACCCTAGCCCTCCCCATAGCACCACGCCATAGCCACTGCATCGCGACCTGTCGCGCGTGACAGCACGCGAGCACATCGCGTGCACCGCCTCGCTCTCTGCCGTGCGCGCTCCTGAGGCTAGCGACGTGACCCGATGCTCGCTGCTGCCCTTCCCCACAGACGCGGAACCCGTCGCCGCTCCCTCTCTCTCGCCTCCCTCCCCTACACCCGGTGCATAGTGGGTGCACCCCCACTGGCTTTAAAGCCCTAGGCCATCCCAGCCTCCGCGCACCCACCCCATTTACCCCTCTGTCACCCTCACTCCACCCCAGAGCGGAGCCGAGCCCGCTCTGCCCCCTGCTACTCTCGCCACCACCGCACCGACGCGACACCGTTGAGCACGGTCTAGGTGGTTGCCGCCACCCATCTCTCCGCCCCTACTCTCACTCTAAACCCTTCCCCACCCTGCGTCTAACCTCTCCCTCTCCTCCCCACCCTAAAAAGGCTTTTACAAACAACAAGTGGTAGAGTTGAGAGTATATCTCTAAGAGATTTCGCAAATAGCTTCCTTGGAGCCATCCTATCCAAAGCCATATTGCATACTCTTGTTTTCTTTGTATGGTGGTTTGCAAGTACATTCAAAGTACTCACTGGCAATGTTCCCTGGCTATCAACTTGGTCAGACTATGAGCAGGATGGAGAGGACCATGAAGGGTACGATGACTACTTCGCGAACTAGGGCGTTTCTCCGAGTCAGGCACCTGTTGGGCTATGGCTTGACTCGGGTCCTCCACGTTATTTAGTACCGCTGCTATTATCTATTTGTGCCCATGGAGGCAAGGTTGTAAGACTATTATTGTAAGACTTATTGTATCGTACTGTACTAGATGTGTGTACTTTGATATCATGTCGGTTATGCTCCATGATGCACTAATCATGGGATCGTGGTGGTTTGCGTAATTTGGTAATCTTGGGTGAAAATCCGGGGTCGCCACAGACTTGGTATCAGAGCCATCCTAACCTTAGGAGCCCCTAGTTAGCTTGGACGTTATACCCGGACCTTAAAAACTATTTTCTTTATAAAGGAAGGAGTTTGATATTTGCAAAAATATTGCTTATGACTCCTCCCCTCCAGTTCGAAAACCACTTGCGTTTAATTAAATTTTTGCATATCTAAAATTTTGAACACTATTCACTAAATTAAACTTAAATAAAATTTTGTAGATGGCAGTGGTGTTCAACATGTATCGTCAGGTCGGACTGGACTTGCCACTCCAGTTGTTTGAGGCTGAGCTGAGGGACTTGGGCAAGCATGTGGGCCGTCCCACACCCGAGATCCAAGGTGCTTTCATTCCCATGATGGTTGTAGGAGAGAAGAACTGGTTGGTGGTCTGCACCATGAGAGGTGGCGTAGTACCTCCCTTCTACGAGGAGCTGAAGGTGGAGGTGCTAGAGAAGGATTGGGGCGATGGTGTACTCCGTGTGGCTCAAGAGTCCCTAGCACGCATCGCCTATCACCATTGCGAGCAACGAGAGAGAACCAAGTTCTACCATTTTGGGAGACGCCACCCTCGGGGTTACGCCATGGTGACCCCGCAGCACTATGACTTTGGTGAGCATATCCAAAACATGGAGTACCTCCTGAGGAAGACCTAGGAATCTTTGGATGATGTTTGTACTCGCCTGGACAACAAGACCTTGGAGTACCTCACCCTTGTGGAGGATTTGAGGAACGAGAAATCGGAGCACGCTCAGACCAAGCTGAACAAGCAGGCGGTTGTGGCAAGAAACAAGCGTCTCATGAAGACCACCAAGGAGAAGAAGGAACTCTTCGTGACCATGGAGGCCCGGATAGAAGCATTGGAGGAGGAATGCACCCAGCTCGACAAGGACAATGATGACCTGCTGAATGAAACCGACAATGATGCCGCCTACAAGGAGGATTTTGACATGGAGCCGCAGAGTGAACCCGAAGATGATGATCAAATGGGTGAGGAAGAAGAGGATCCCAAGAACGCATTTTCGAGTCTGAGGATGATACTGAGGTCATGATTGAGGAAGACACCACCGCACGCCCCGAAGCGGAGTAGGTTTCACGATTAGTCTACGAGAGCAAGTGAGAATATCGTTGTGTCCCCCTTTTGAGTGGTGATTTGTATGCTTTCTGCTTGCTTGTATGATCGAACCCGTAGTATTATCTAGCGTCGAGATGTGACGCATGAACTTGGTTATTTTGTGGTTAATTCGATGGCTGCTTACCTCATAAGCACCCGTATCTCTTATGCATGCCTGTTTGATTAATTACTTCCTTGCCGCACCTTAATATTTACGGTTGGGAACCACCCCCTTGGTAAACCCCCCTCACCGTATACCTCCAGGATGGTGCACCCACGCGGACCCCCTCCACCACCCCCGACCATGGCGCAGCTCTTGCACATGTTCATGCAAGACCGCCAAGCCGCCAATGAGGAACGCCAAGCCAACATTGCCGCTCTCTAGCAGCTTGTGCAAGCCGCAGCTGGAAACGTCCCGGACCCCGAGGGCGAAGAGTAGAGATCCAGACTTAGGCACTTCCAGAACACCAACCCACCTGTGTTCACAAAATGCACCAATCCACTTGACGCCGATGACTGGATCCACACCATTGAGAACAACCTGGAAGTTTCCCATGTAGGAGAGAATGAGAAAGTCACCTTGGCCACCCATTTCCTCGCGGGCCAAGCTAGGACTTGGTGGATAAGCGTCAAGGAGATTCTGCCCGCGGGACAAGCCATCACCTGGTAGGACTTTAAGGAAAGGTTCCGCAAGCGTCATATCCCACCTGGTCTAATCAAGATGATGAGAGATCAATTCCGTGATCTGAAGCAGGGAGGAATGTCTGTGCTGCAATATCTGGAGAAGTACACTGATCTGGCCTGGTACGCGCCGGATGACACCAACACTAAAGAGAAGAAGGTGGATACCTTCATGAATGGACTCCAGGATGAACTGCAGTGCCACCTGGTAGCCCAAGGATTCAAGGAGTTGGATGCTCTCGTTCATGCCGCCATACTAGTAGAGAACAAGCGCAAGGGAGTAATTGAGAATCGCAAGCGTCAGATGATGCAACAGGGAGGACCTAGTGGACAGAGGTCGCAAAGCATGCCACCCTCAAGGCCTGCACCCACACCACAGAGGACTCCGTCCTATGCTCCGTGCCCCAACAACCCTAACCGTAACTACAACAACCCTCGCCCTGGAGGCAGGAACCCAAGACACACCCCAAGAGGCCCAGTCAACACCAATGTCCGCCCAATATGGCTGGCTGTTTCAACTGTGGTCAAGCGGGGCACTTCTCCCGTGAATGCCCCGAAAGGAAGAAGGATAACGCACCTCGCCCTAATGCAGCCCGCCTGAATCAAGGTCACGCCAGGGGAGCCCCGGCTAAGGGCGCCGCCCCAAGAAGCCTGCCAATGCTACTAGAGGACATCTAAACCATATCACTACTGAGGAAGCCCAGGAGTCTCCTGACATTGTTCTTGGTACGTTCCTCGTCAACTCCATCCCTACTACAGTACTATTTGACTCCGGGGCCTCGCATTCATTTGTTATGGAGCCGTTTGTTGAAAGAAGTGGGATGGAGCGTAGCCATCTGAGCAGGCTCATGTTAGTGCAAATACCCGGTTCGACGACCAAAACCAAATCCGTCTACCGAGATATTCCCATAGTCATCCACGACATAACCTTCACGGCCGACCTAATAGTTTTGGGAGCCCAAGGTCTATATGTGATCCTAGGAATGGATTGGATGACCAAGTACCTTGGAATCATAGATTGTGTCAGAAAGTCCATATCCTTGACAAGTAGTGAAGGAATGCAAGTCGAGTATAAGGAAACTGTGCCCTCATCTCGGATCTATTGCCAGAAGAGTATAGCTGGACCTACTCTAGATCAAGTCCCCGTAGTCTGTGAATATCCGGATGTGTTGCCGGAGGAGTTGCCTGGTATGCCCCCTAACAGGGATATTGAGTTCATCATAGAGCTAGTCTCCGGAACAGCCCCCATAGCTCAGAGGCCATACCGTATGAACCCCGAAGAATTGGTCAAGTTGAAGAAGCAATTGGACGACCTAGAACGCAAGGGTCACATACAGCCAAGTGCCTCCCCTTGGTGATCACCCGTGCTCTTTGTGGATAAAAGAGATGGAACCACCCGGCTAGTGACGGACTACAGGAAACTCAATGAGGTCACAATTAAAAACAAGTATCCCCTACCCAAGATCGAAGATCTGTTTGATCAGTTAAATGGGGCCAAAATCTTCTCCAAGATAGATCTCCGCACCGGATACCACCGACTCAAGATCCGAGAATTGGACATTCCCAAGACCACCTTTACCACCCGGTACGGTCTCTATGAATACACCGTCATGTCCTTCGGCTTAACCAACGCCCCTACCTATTTCATGAATCTCATGAATAAGGTATTCATGCCCTATTTGGACAAGTTCGTCGTAGTGTTCATCGACGACATCCTCATATACTCTAAGAATGAAGCCGAGCATGAGTAGCACCTGAGAGTCGTACTAGGAACCCTCAGGGAGCATCAACTGTATGCTAAGCTCAGCAAGTGCGAGTTTTGGTTAAAGGAAGTTGGATTCCTTGGTCACATCCTATCTGCAGGAGGAATTTCAGTCGACCCCACCAAAATTAAGTCGGTTCTAGAATGGAAAGCCCCCACAAACCCCTCGGAAATCCGAAGCTTTCTGGGTTTAGCCGGGTACTACCGTAAATTTGTGGAAGGTTTCTCAAGTATCGCGAGGCCAATGACAAAACTATGGAAGAAGGATAAGAAGTTCGAGTGGACCAAGAAGTGTGAAGAGAGTTTTCAGGAACTCAAGAAAAGACTAGTGTCTGCCCCTGTCCTGACCATGCCGGATATCACCAAAAACTTTGAAGTTTACTGCGATGCCTCCAAGTTAGGACTCGGGAGTGTGCTCATGCAGGAAGGCAAGGTCATCTCCTATCTATCCAGACAGCTAAAGCCACATCAGATGAACTACCCCACCCATGACCTGGAACTCGCAGTAGTGGTTCATGCACTTAAGACCTGGCGCCACTATCTGATGGGGAATCGCTGCGAGATCTACACAGATCACAAGAGTTTGAAATACATCTTTACCCAAAAAGAGTTGAACATGAGGAAGTGACGATGGATTGAGCTGATAAAGGACTACGATCTTGGCATTCACTATCACCCGGGCAAGGCTAATGTTGTAGCTGACGCCCTTAGTCGGGAACCATGTTCCCTGAATGCTATGGTCGTAAAAGAACAACCCAAACTAAGCCAAGAACTGGAAAGGCTCGGACTCGAAATAGTCAGCCATGGATTCCTAGCCCATCTGGAACTTAAATCGACTCTCTTAGACCAAATCAAGGAGGCGCAGAAAGGCCACAAAAGTATCGAAGGCATTAAAAGGAGAATGGAGGGAGAGACTGCCCCCGGTACCTAGCAAGCATGACTTGAAGCAGATGATTATGAAGGAAGCCCACGAGACACTCTACTCCATCCACTCCGGTAGCACCAAGATGTATCCGGACCTGAAGGAATAGTTCTGGTGGCATGGAATGAAGCCCGAAAATGCTTTGTTCATAGCTCAGTGCGATATATGCCTGAGAGTCAAAGCCGAACACCAGCGACCCGCTGGATTGCTGCAACCCATGAAGATTCCCGAGTGGAAATGGGAAAAAGTTGGAATGGACTTCATTACTGGACTACCCAAGTCCATCAGGGGTCACGATTCCATCTGGATCATCGTGGACTACCTATCCAAAGTGGCTCATTTCCTCCTCGTGTAGACTAGCTACAATGGCCAACAGCTAGCGGAATTGTATATCACCCATATCGCCAGTCTCCATGGTGTCCCTAAAGAAATCATGTCGGATAGAGGACCGCAATTCACCTCCTGTTTCTAGGGCAAGTTACATGAGGCCTTAGGCATCACTCTATCCTTTAGCACCGCCTATCACCCACAGACCGGAGGACAGACATAGAGAGTCAATCAAGTCCTGGAAGATATGCTCCGTTCCTGCGTTCTAGCCTACAGAGCTAAGTGGGAGGACTGTCTGCCATTCGCGGAATTCTCTTACAATAACAGCTACCAAGCTAGTTTGAAGATGGCACCCTTTTAGTTTCTCTACGAACGGAAGTGTAGAACCCCTCTAAACTGAACTGAGACCGGGGAGAGCCAAATCTTCGGCCCAGATGTGATCAAGGCAGGAGAAGAGCAAGTACAGCTAGCCCGTGAACGCTTGAAGGCTGCCTAGTCTCGTCAGAAAAGCTATGCCGACAACAAACACCGGGAAGTGAGTTTCAACAAGGGAGACTTCACGTATCTTCGCGTCTCCCCTCTCAAGGGAATGCAAAGGTTTCATGAAAAAGGGAAGCTCGCCCCTAGGTACATTGGGCCCTTCAAGATACATGCCCAATGAGGAAAGGTGTCATACCAATTAGAGCTACCCAAGGAGTTGGCAGAGTTCCGCAACGTCTTCCATGTGTCCCAACTCCGGAAATGCCTCCAAACACCCAACAAGCCCGAAACGTTCAAGGAGATTGACTATCAAGCCGTTGACCTAAACCGTGATCTAACCTATCGTGAGGTGCCTGTCAAAATCCTAGAGAAAGCTAATAGGCTCACCCGGCGTCGGAACATAAACTTCTACAAGGTTCAATGGAGCAACCATTCGGAAGACGAAGCCACCTGGGAACGAGAGGATTTTCTCCAGAAGGAATTTCCCCATCTCCTGCCAGCAAAACCAACGAATCTCGGGACGAGATTCTTTTAAGGGGGGAAGGTCTGTAACATCCCATTTTTCTACATCCATGTTTGTGAGGGTTGGGAAGGTAGAAAGTTGGGGGAAATAAAACTTTTTTACTTGTGTGCTTATAGGCCTAGCTTATGTAGAATGGTTTGATCACTTGTGTTGTTTTGGTAGTACTGTTTGCTAGTCTACATACTTGCATGACCACCAAGAGTCCACCAACCCCCATAAATTGGCTAAGTCTTGGAAACAAAATTTCTTCCAACTTTGGAGCCCTGGTTTGATGAAATCTTTCACCCTTTCTACCACGCAAGAGTACCAAGTGGTACTATGCTACTAGTACCTGAGAACCACCCCTTAGTCCTGGTAAGACCCCAAGCCCTAGCCTCTTGTAGGTGAGTATTTACCTCACTAGTGGTCACTTAGGGAATGACCCCCTTATTTTGTCCCAAGTTTGGTTGACCCTTGTGAGCATCTGGCTGTGATCCAAGGATCAACCATGCCTAAGCTTGATCACCAAGTCAACCTCTACCACCCTATACCCTTCCCCCTGCCATTGGTGGCCCTAGCCCGAATTGGCGAGCCCCCAAAGTGGCCACCTCATCAACACTACCCTAGATCACCCCATAACCCCCTCTTTCTTCCCTGCGCGTGCCACCCCCTCTCCTTGGCTTTGGCACGATGCAGCACCACCCCGGCTACCCCCTTGCACACACCCAGCCCGCACGCACGCTCTGGCACGCTGCAAAGAGGAGGGACACAGGAGATCATTGCAAGATCTTGCCCACCTCGAAAACCAGCAGCCCCTCCCTCTCTCCTATCCCATCTGGCCCCACCTCGGATAGCCACAACTCCCCAAGCTATCTCCCCACCCTTCTCTCTCTCTCCTGCTCGCGCCCAGCCACCCCCAACCGTCGGCGTCCACCTCAACAGATCACCCTTGGCCCCGCTCCCTCTCTCCCTTCTCGTGGTGCAAAAGATTGCAATGGACAGAAGGTAGCCCTGCCACCCTACTGCCACCCTCTGGTCTCTCACCTGTGGCCCCGATTACCCCCAACCCGCGCCGGCCACGTCGGTAGAGCCCCGCACGCACCACGCCGCTCCCCCACTTGATCGGTACGATTCGAAGCCACCCTCTTCCCTGACATGACCTCTCCCTCCCCACCACCCTACTGTCCGACCTAGCACTCCCCTAGCACCGCGCTGCAGCCACTGCCTCGCAACCTGACGCGCGTGACAGCACGCGAGCACATCGCGTGCACCGCCTCGCTCTCTGCCGCGCGTGCTCCCGAGGCTAGCGACGTGACCCGACGCTCGCTGCTACCCTTCCCCATAGACGCGGGCCCCACCACCGCTCCCTCTCTCTCACCACCCTCCCCTACACCCGGTGCACAGTGGGTGCACCCCCACTGGCTTTAAAGCTCCAGGCCACCCCAGCCTCCGCGCACCCGCCCCATTGCCCCCTTTGTCATCCCACTCCACCCCAGAGCGGAGCCGAGCCCGCTCTGCCCCCTGCTACTCTCGCCACCACCGCACCGACGCGACACCGTCGAGCACGGTCTAGGTGGTTGCCGCTGCCCATCTCTCCGCCCCCACTCTCACTCTAAACCCTTCCCCACCCTGCGTCTAACCTCTCCCTCTCCTCCCCTCTTGGCCAGGATCACCGGAGCCGCGAGGACGCCGCGGTTACCGAGGAGCCGAGGACGTCCCCGACACCTCCCGCAGCCGAAACCACCCCTGCCGCCCCTCGATCGGATCCGCATCGATGACCGCATCCAACGCCGCTGTCATCGACCCCTCTCCGCCCCTAGGTGAACCACCCCGCACCCCAGAACGGCCGAGCTAGGGTTTGCTCGCCGGCGTTCTGTCCCTAGAGCGAGCCGCTAGCCGTCGATCTGTCCTTAAATCCAACGGCCAGCCTCGCCCGGTACCGCTTCACCCCCCCTGTGCCGATGACACGCGGGCCCCACTGCGGGATTTGAATCCCTAGCCCTCCCGTGTAGGCCACTGTGTACGCGGGGCGGCCCAGCTCCGTAGCGGGCCGTGTCCCAGCTTCTGCACCACCCCTTTTTCTTTTCTTTTTAGGTCATTTTAATTCCCAGAAAAGTGTTATGTAGCTTTAATTGCACCAAATAAAATCTGTGTAGTGTTCTGACTTGATTCCAATTTTGTAGAATAACCCTAGTATTTACCTATTGCATGCCCCTAGTAGCTAGCCTAAAGCTTGTCTGTATTTGTACTGAGAATTTCTAGGGTAAATATTGTATGTTTAGAGTAGTAAATTCATAGTTTCATTTCTAAAGTTCATAAAATTGTGAAACCAATTTCGAGACATTGCCTGTGCATTTGCCTACTGTGCAAAACTGGAATCATCCATTTTGGATGTGTGAGGCCTCTGTTCTTATTTTTTCAAGTTATGAACATAGGGTTTTTGTTTATTTTCTAGAGATTGTTGTGAAGCTAATTTTGGTATGAAACCAACTCCTAGAGTTAGGCCTCTGCTAATACTAGTAATTCCTAGAAAGGCTTAATTTTTGGCTCTATAGTTTTGCCCTAGGGATTTATTACTAGTTTCTGCTTTTTTCTTCAGTATTTAATTCATTAAAAATCAATTCTTTCTGATAAAAATGTGAAACCAGTGGGGTTAGCTTGGTGTTTTCTGTAGCTACTCAGTTTTGTGTGTTGTGATCACTTTCCACCAACAAGTCTTGGTCGAAAAATCTGCTTGAGTGCTAATCTAGTGTTAACCACAAAAATCACCATTTAAGTTTGATGAAACCCTTTTTGATTGTTTCCAATGGCCTAGTATTGCTAGGATCAGTAGCTTTTGGTACTTGGTTGGTTTGGTTAAGTTGTGCCATTGATCTGTACTGATTACATTGTTTGTGCCTTGGGTGATGTTTGGGATAGTGGTTTGCTTATAATTTCCTTTTTTCGGCGATAGATACGAACGAGGACGAGTTTGAGGAAGATAATTGTGAAGAATTTGAGGAGGAGGACCGGGAACAAGTTGCCAACCAAGGCAAGCCACTTACAAGTTCATAAGACTTGTCCCATCATTATTTTAATGCACTCTGTTTTAATTACTTTACTACTGCATTGGTTTTACTCGCTATATTAATATTATGGTATTAGTTTGGCTCCACCAAACTTCTGCCTATGGTACTGTCTAAGTACTCCCCCTTGAATTACCTATTCCTATCCTAGTAGTTAAGGTGGTCTAATATACCACAACCCCTTGGAAACCTCGGTTTAGCCTAACAAAGATTCTAGGTTGGGAACCCGAAGGCAATGATGGTTTATAAAAAGTTTTTTTTAACAGAAAACCTAGGCAAGTGGGACTTGTCGAGGAGCATTTGAAATGTTTTGGTATTGTGCCCTGGTGGAGGCACCAAAATTGAAGATGGAGGAAAAACTGTTTTCGAAAACGCACCTGGTTCTATGTAGTTTTGCCTGAACAACTACCCCGTGCAACCACACTACTCCTATATGGGAAGTGGCTTGACCCGAAGGTGGTTCTCTCTGATTCAAGTGCCTCACAACTACTACAGGGGATCAGGGATCCCTAGAGGGTGGGCCTTCTTCGATATAGGTCCATGTGGGACATCGACCTGGAGAAGTGTAGCATCCCATCTATCTAACATCTGTAATGCTACATGGTCTAATAATAAATGCTACTTCCTACAAATATTTGTTGCATCATAATTATATCATGCTCATGTCATCATGCCACCTTGCATTTGAGCATCATATAAAACCCTTTTCATTTGGTTCTTATTTCATATGCATTATTAATTGTATTTGACTCTTGATATATTGTATTTGGTTCTTGATAAATGCTTGATGCCCAAGTTGAGTTGGGGGCATATCTTTTATTAACTACACCACCTTCTTTGTCACCACCCCATATTTCCACCATCCAACTATATGTGAGCTTTGCATTTTATTTGGGTTTACCTCTAGCTCATGTGAGTTGGGATGGATCCTCTTACAATTCCACATGCTCCCATATATGCATCATGTTGTTCTCACACTATTGATATGTGGAGACCCACATGGCCACCTTTGCATGCTATGTCAGCGGAATCCTTGTTAAGCTTGCATATGGTTTGTTTTTGAATAAATGCTCATGTAAGAATATAACTTTGGCCATATTATGCCTAGTGGCTCACATACACAAGCTTGGCCACCTTATATTCATGCATGATCTTTTATTTAGTCCATGTGGTAAACAAGCTCTTTTTCTTTTGTTGGTCCTTATTCCAAAATTCTTGGAATCTTGATTATATAAATGCCATGAGAAAGTCTAGTGGTTTTCACTACTAGTGAGGCATTTATTTAATTATGCATGGGCCATGCAAGGTCCTCTTATTTTCTTCCTTTGGGTTTCTTTTGGTTCTTGGAGGGAAGTTTGTTTGTGGAAATTCAAGCAATGTGTTTTCAAAATTCAAACCAAACCCTTTTTGACCACCCTCTTCCTTTTTCTTCTTTGATGCCCATTATTGCATGTGCATGCAATATAACCATCTCCTTCTTTTCTCCATCTTTTCAATATTCTAGTGTTGCCCACCTATGTTTTTTTTTGGGTTTTGTTTGAACAAATCTTTTACAAACTTAACAACCTAATCTCTATATCTACCACCTCATCTCTCTTTTATCTCTAACCATGACCATGTATATGCATGTGGACATATACACCACACCTACATCTACTCCTACACCTACACATGCATGTGTGCCTACAGGTGAGTCTCTCTCCCATCTTTTCTATTCTTGGCAAGAACTCAACATCGTCCCTCCTCCTCCTTTGTTAGTCTATTTTGCTTGGCACTTGGAGTACCTTTCTGTTTTCTTCTAGCTCAAATCTGCCATATATCTCTCTCTCTAATATACCTAGCTTAACCACCTAAACCAAAGAAAAACCCAGCCCAAAACCCACATCTACGCTAATTCCACCACACCATCTACATGCCCAGCCGCTTCTGCCTTCCCTTGACCTGACAAAAACCAGCCGGGCACATGCTCATGGGCATGCTTGCCTCGTGACGCCCTCTCTCTATGACCCCCCTCTCTTTACTCCTCGGCATAAAGCAGCAGTGCTCACGCCGTCTACACCCAGGCTGGCCTCCCCTTCCACCTTCTTTCCCCACAAGCAAAGCCATGGCCAGCACGATCCAAAACCCCAGCTTGGCCACCTCCCTGTACCCGTCACTCTCGAGCTCTCTAGCGCCATCCAGCATTACCAAGAGAACCTGCTAATGCGGCTACTTCAGCTTGGACCGTCGCTGACGCCGGGACCGCGCCGGAGGAGACCGCCGCCGCGCACCAGAACCCCAGGAGCAGCAACGCCCCGACGCCTCTGTCGTCGTCTCCCTGCCACCGTCGTAGTCCCCTCATCAACGCCACGCCCCCCGGTGAGCACCTACCGGTCCCTTCCCTCTCTGGCTTGCGTTGCTTACCGCCGGCACTGCACGCAGCCGCCGCTCGCGCGACGCACGCCGCGCGCACGCAGACAACATTCACTGCGCGCGCGACCGACAGCAACAGCGGAACCCGCGTGCACCCTCTGTTCTTCCGCAGTTCCCGATCGATGTGGTCCGTCTCCGTGCAAACTTGCTGAACGGAAGTTGAAGCCCGATCTATCCTCTTCAATTTTCCTTTTTACGGCAGGACGAAATTCGCTGCCGTTCGGTCGCAATCGTTGTCGCAACCCAGCCTGATCTCAGCCTTTTTCTGAAATCTTTCCGTTAGTCTTAAAACCCTAGCGACACCCTCTGTTCGTCATGTTTTTACCGTCGTTACAGCCAACCCCCGCAGAAACACCCAATGCAGAACTTGTAGATCTTGGTTTTCTCTGCAACTTTGGTTTTTTCGGCATCGCAAAATTCCCAAAGGTTTGCTCGCCACCGTCTTCTGAAGATCAGACGAGCTAGCTCCTGCAATTGGATCGAATTCAGATTCGCTGGACGTTTTGCACAAAACCCCCCAGCAGATTCTGTCTGTAATGGACAAACCCCTCGCGCCCCAGCCGTGCCCACGTGTCCCACGCTCGCGGGTCGCGCGCGCGTGTGGCCCCGCACCGGCCGGGCCCGTCTGTCATTGGCTGCGGGTAAGCTCCCCGGGGGTGAGAAAAGGCCGGACCAACCCGCTGTGTCAGTTGGCGCTGACTCAGCGCTGACCCCGCGCGTCAGTGACTCGGGCTAGACCCACCTGAGTACAAAAAGTTTCTGTGAGCCTTTTCCAAATAAAAATAATTTCAGAAATGTTTTATGTGATTTTAAATCCAGAAATTAATAACTTTTTATTAATAAATCCAATTAATACAAATAATATATGTTTTTGAATCAGAAAAATGTGAGGATTTCAAATATGCCATCCAAACTAATGTTTGGCTAATTTAAATTTTCTAAATTGTTTAATTGCAATAAAAATGCCTTTTCTCAATTAATTAATAACTTTATTTCTATAACTCCAAATTTGACAAATAATATGTCTAAATCGATCAGCGCGACGAGCCCGTTCAGTTTATGCATTCCATGATATGAATTGAAGCATGCATCATGTCATTATTAAAAATCAGAACTGTTTATGGCAATAAAACTTGACCAAATAATTAATAAAATGATTTATTCTTGTCCCCACACCTCACCCTTGCCATGCTACATTATTGCCATGTAATTTGTGCATCATTCATCATGCCATGCTTGTTTGCTTGTCGCATTTTATTTATATGCTTGTGCACTTTATTTATGTTGGCCCTTGTTTGCTTGGTTCTTCTTTCAAATAGACGCCAAGCAGGGAAAATATGAGGAATCCCAGGAGTACTACACGGATCCATCTCTCGCTTCAACTGTGCTGCCAGGCAAGCACTACCACATGCTTGCATACATATAGTACATATTGCTTCTATCTTATTCTTGCATCATTGAGTCGTGATTGCATTAAATTGAATCCCAAGTACTGCATAGCCTTTATTTTTAAACCCCACCAAAGATTGTTCCTCCATCCTATGAACCATTACTACAGGAGTTGTTTGAGCCATGTGAGTCATAGAACATCATGTGTATGGTATGTGAGTGTCTGATGGATAACGAGGTACCTAAACAACTTAACCTGAGTAGTAATGGGATAACTAATGAAAGAGGCACCGGTAGGAAATATCCGTCATTTGGTTTTTATGTCCACTTTTGTCCCGTAGGATCCCGAGTACTTGATTCCTGTTCTTTGACTATTCGCACTATCCACATACGGGAGACTCCATGAATCCCCCTTTGCATGAGCTTGATTTGTACTTTATTTCTTGGGGCCACAAAGTAATTTGGGGCTTTATTACTATCCTATACTTATGCCATGCTTTACCGCTTTATTACGATTGTGCGTGGAGCACCTGTGCTGTTTAGGGATCGTGGCACGATTTCGCAGTATCGACAAGCCCAGTCACCCTTTCGGGTTCCCAGTCGTTTACAGCCCTTCTCGCAAACCCTGGGTCCATCTTGGAGCCGGCCAACTTCGTTGTGGGTAGCTTATTGGGGTGGCCCCCTGAAATATTTTATGAATCCTGTGATTGCTTTATCGTCAAAGCCTCGTTGGGTTTTGATTGGCTTTTTCTGAGGTCGATCGTGTGTGTGTTGCTATTTGTGCACCCTTGCGTGTAAATCTTTCTGAAAGCCGTGTCCGCGGTTATGGACGACTTGGAGCACATTTTCTCGATCATAGACAAGTATAACTAAAGTACCGTCTTTAACTTGACTAAATACCTGACTAGTAACTGGTGCAATCTTCATGGAATGATTAATAAAACTGCCAACGGATGGGTTGTTGGTCCGCTTTCTCGTTGGTAAGCGAGAAGGAGGATGGATCTGTTACTTTATACTGTTATATCTGTTGTTCCTAATTAACGGATATCTGTCTATCATTGGTTAGGCGGGTGGTTAGCTTGTATCTATAGACTTGTTAGTTATTCTCTTTTGCTGCAATTGCGTCACCCCAGGTATATGTCCCCTTTAGAGGCCTAAAGACTTACTGAGTACCCCTAGGGTCTCACACGATAAATTGTTTGATTCAGACGAACATGTGTATTCGAAAGATGGATAGTGGGTGGAGGAGACAGATGATGTTGGCAACGATCACTCGTTGTAGAGATTCCGGGGATGGGGATCCGTGAGATCTGTGGGCGGGATGTGCTTATTTATGTGGCATCTTATGCCGATTTGCTTCTTATCCGTACTCGGATCTTGTTTCCCGCTTCCGCTTGATACTCTGTTGATTGATGTATGAGGAGCTATCCTACACTATTATCTCTATCTAGGATATTTGGATCTTGCCGTATGGCGTTGCAAAATTTCTATTTCTTTTAGATGGAATGGCTCTAAGAACTGTTGTAAGGTAGCTTGCATACATACTCACTTGTGTATGTATTTGATCTCTTCGCCTGTTGCCTACGCCGCTCGCTCTTGTCCCAATGTTCTTGGAAGTGGTTAGGGCGGCCGACGGGCCTACATGTGGGTGGCCCCTAGGCCCCCGCTGTACTACTTTAACCACTTTTGGTTCATCTAGGCTTGAATTTAGAGCGTAGGGTCCGAGGTTGTTACAATTGGTATCAGAGCCATCCCGCCCTTCAGGGTCTCAGCCAAATGGTCATTGTTAGTCTAGAAAATATTTTGGTAGCTATGTATACTAGGGAAAAACAAAATGCGAGAGTAGGACTGCTTCCATTTTTCTTCTTACCCACCCACCCACCCTTTTCTGGTAAGGAAGTGTAACGTTTTCAATCCTCTTCTAAAAATTCAAACTAGGATTCACGTGTTCTGGGTTCCGTAGTACCATAGGTTGTGTGAGTGTGTGTGTGTGTGTGGGTAATTCCTTGTCTACCTGTTGCATCCAACTTGTTGTCGCTATCTGCCTTTTGGTTATCAAGTGTTGGTACATTCAATACCAGCAGGCTTTTGTAAACCGACACGATCTATTTGATTCGTTGTAAACCGACGCGATCTATCTTACTCTTTGTTATCCGACGCTATCTTTTTTGGGGTGTTTGTTTTCCGTAGTTGCTAATCTTTAGGTTCATCTTAAGAAGAAAGTATTGGGATATGTGTTTTACTTATTCATGTGCGGAATAATGATTTGAGTGCGGGATGGAGTCGCGACCATACCACTACTTTTGTCATTCTCTCTTGTATATTGAATTGGTAGAGTTACTAATCTTGATTCGTTAAGTGGTTTGTGCATATAGTGGTATTTTAATGCCGAAATTTGCGGAATTTTTTTCTTTGATAGCTTTGTGTACCACACTCCTTGTTCAGTCGTGTGCGATATGCTTACTATCTTCTAGGAGCTTTGAACTTTGTTGATATTTTAATATCACCTCAGCAAATTGTATCCTTTAATCTTGGTTAATTCCATTTTGGTACTATTGTGGATTATTATTATTCTCCATTATAGTACTGACTTGAGTTTTATATCAATCCCAGGATGGCACCACCACGCCGCACTGAGGAGGACATACCACCTGAACTGGGGGCTGCGTTGGCAAGTATTGCAAATGCCTTGGGAACAATGCAACAGAACCAACAACATTTTGAAGAAAGTGTCAGGAGGAATGAGTTTGTTCCGCTACCTCCACCTCCCAAGCGAGGAGACATCAAGGGCTTTCTGAAGTTTAACCCACGCCACTTTGAGGTGTCTGATCAGCCACTGCATGCTGATGATTGGCTTCGTGAGATGTCAAGGTTGCTGATGACTGCTGATGTTCCAGAGCAAGAATGGGTAAAATGTGCCACTCACCTTCTAAAGGGAGACGCAGCTCTATGGTGGGAGAATTACCTGAAGGCAAACCACTCTGGTTTTCAGCCTACTTGGGAGCAGTCCACTAGGGCTTTCAAAGACCAATACCTGTCAGAAATTGTCATGGAAAGGATGAAGGAAGTGTTTCTCAACCTCAAGTAGGGCAATGACAATGTCAATACCTATATCAGAAACTTCATGAATCTTTCTCGGTATGGTGGCGATGAGATCTCTGATGACAAGAAGAAGCAAAAGAGGTTCAGACAAGGGCTCAATGCATCTATCAAATATGCAATCACTCATGCAAGGCCGGGGTCTTTTCTGGAACTCCAACATACAACTCTATAGGAAGAAGCAAGTAGGCAAGTGTTCGAGGAGTCCAAGAAACATAGTCATGACGCAGCAAGCTCTTCAGCTATGACAACTCCTTCTAAGCGCCGCGTGTGGGTTCCTAATACCGCACCGCTGCTCCCAGCTCCACCAAGACCTTAAAGCTACGCGGCAAGGCCACCAAACTCCTTCACCCCTACTCCTAGGGGCTACAACCACAACTACCCTAGAGGGCCTGGTGGAGTCCCTGACTATTCTGCTCCACGTCCACCTGGTGCTTGTTGCACTTGTGGGAACACTAGGCATCAACACTGGAGTTGTCCCATGAACAACAAAGCTCTTCCTCCACCACCTCCAAGACCTGCAGCAAGCTCTTCTATGGTTCGTGCACCTCCACCTCGGGCTCTCAACATCAACACCAAGCCCGGGTCCACTGTTGCTCGTGCCAACTGTGTCAACGTCGCTCAAGCTGAACATGCACCTGGAGTTGTGCTGGGTACGCTTTCTGTTAACTCAGTTTCTGCACGAGTGTTATTCGATACTGGTGCATCGCATTCTTTTGTGTCTCAAAGGTTCTCTCAGCAACAAGGTCTGCTGCTTCAATCCTTGACCAAGGTTCTTAGGGTGCAATCACCGGGGACAACTATGAAGGCTTCTCAAATAAGCCATGGGAACCAAATTGAAATTGGAAACAAAAAATTTCCGGCATCCCTCATTGAATTGGGCAATTCTGACATTGATGTTAACTTGGGCATGGATTGGTTAACAACAAATGCAGCTGTGATTGATTGTGCTGAACGCTCGGTTTCTCTGAAAATTCCTGAAGGCCATATAGTCTATTCTCCAAGTCTGACTCCTGCAATTCAGCTTTTCTCTTTGGCGGCTCTGAATGATGATGCTATGGATGCTATTCAGAGTGTTCCGGTGGTCTGTGAGTTTCCAGATGTTTTTCCTGAAGAGTTACCAGGTATGCCTCCTGACCGAGAGGTCGAGTTTGTGATTGAGCTTGAACCTGGAACCGCTCCTATCTCCAAGCAGCCTTATAAAATGGGTCGTGCTGAGTTGGCTGAAATCAAACGTTAGCTGGATGAACAAGAGAAGTTGGGTTTCATTCAGCACAGTACTTCTTCTTGGGGTAGCCCAACCATCTTTGTAAAGAAACGAGACCGCACTGATAGACTTTGTGTTAACTATCGGGCTCTCAATGCTAAAACCATCAAGAATAAATATCTCCTTCCGCGGATTAATGATCTCTTCGATCAGCTAGCTGGAGCTATGGTATTCTCTAAGCTTGACTTGAGAAGTGGATATCATCAAATCAAGATTCGCAAGGAAGATGTTCCCAAAACAGCTTTCACCACCCGCTATGGACTGTATGAGTACACGGTCATGTCCTTCGGCCTCACCAACGCACCTGCCACCTTCTCGAGGCTTATGAACTCGGTTTTCATGGAGTATCTTGATAAGTTCGTCGTGGTCTATCTGGATGACATTCTAGTCTATTCTAAGTCAAAGAAGAACATGAAGAACACCTTCAGTGTGTCCTAAACAAGCTTCATGAGAACCGCCTGTATGCAAAGTTCTCCAAGTGTGAATTTTGGCTTCCCGAAGTCACCTATCTGGGTCACGTCATCTCTGCTAAGGGCATTGCCATCAACCCAGAAACTGTTCGGACAATTGTTGAGTGGCTTCCACCCAAAAATGTCAAAGAAGTCCGGAGTTTCCTTGGTTTGGCTAGTTATTGTCGTCGCTTCATTCAGAACTTCTCGAAGATTGCAAAGCCTCTTACCGATCTCCTCAAGAAAGGCATGAAATACCTTTGGTCTCCTGCATGTCAAGCAAGCTTTGAAACCCTCAAAGGGAAGCTCACTTCCACACCTGTCTTGATTCCTCTAGATACATCAAAGCCTTTCCAGATATTCTGTGACGCCTCTTTGCAAGGATTGGGTGCGGTCCTTATGCAAGAAAAACAAGTTGTTGCTTATGCCTCTCGACAGTTGAAGACACATGAGATCAACTATCCTACACATGACCTCGAACTCGCAGCAGTTGTCTTTGCTTTGAAAGTATGGAGGCACTACTTGCTTGGCAACCGTAGTGAGATCTTTTCTGATCACAAGAGTCTGAAGTATATCTTCACACAACCTGATCTCAACCTTCGTTAGAGGAGGTGGATTGAAGCAATTAATGATTTTGATCTGACAATCAACTACACTCCGGGCAAAGCTAATGTGATGGCCGATGCTCTCAGCCGAAAAGCTTATGTCAACAACCTCATGGTGGAAGAGCAACAGCCTCTCTTGTGCGAGGAATTCCGCCAGCTCAACCTTGAAATTGTGGATCAAGGGTATCTTATGAATCTTCTGGCAACCCCTCTCTTGGAAGAAAAAGTTCGCTCCATTCAACTTAGTGACCCTTACACTAAAAATATCATCTCCAAGATTTAGCTTCCGAAGTATGAACCTTTCCACCTTGACGACCAAGGCACTCTATTCTTTAAGCATCAGATGTTCGTTCCGAAGTATCTGGGTTTGAGAGAGCAAGTTCACAAAGAAGCTCATGATTCTGTTCTTTCTATCCACCCTGGCAGTACTAAGATGTACATGGACTTGAAAACACAATATTGGTGGCCTGGATTGAAACGATATTGTGCCAAGTATGTCTCTCAGTGTGATGTCTGCCGTAGAGTTAAAGATGTCCATCAAAAACCTTCTGGTCTTTTACAGCCATTGAAGCCTCCAGAATGGAAATGGGAGAAAGTCAAGATGGACTTCATAACTGGTTTTCCAAGGTCGCAGAAGGGCAACAATGCAATCTTTGTTGTTATCGACAGGCTTTCTAAAGTGGCTCACTTCTTTCCCATCAAGGAAACAATTTCTGCAATTCAGTTGGCTGAGCTCTATATCAACATAATTGTCTCTCTTTATGGAGTTCCTCTCGAGATCAGTTCAGACCGTTGAAGCATCTTCACTTCCAAGTTCTGGGGAAGTTTCCAAAATGCTTTGGGAACAAAGTTGAACTTCAGCACAGCCTATCACCCTCAGTCGCAAGGACAAGTTGAAAGGATCAATCAGATTCTAGAAGATATGCTCCGTGCTTGCGTCATCTCTTTCGGCATGAAGTGGGAAGAATGCTTTCCTTATGTTGAGTTCTCTTACAACAATACCTTCCAGAAGAGTCTAAATATGGCACCATTTGAGGTTCTCTATGGACGCAAATGCAGAACTCCGATTGGTTGGTCGGGTGCAGGTGAAAGAACATTGTTTGGCCCCGACATTGTAACTCAAGCGGAGGAGAAGGTTCACATCATTCTTGAAAACCTGAAGGTTGCTCAAAGTCGCCAGAAGAGCAACTATGACAGAAAGCACACGGACATGGAGTATGTCCCTGGTGATCTCGTTTACCTTCGTGTCACTCCCATGAGAGGCACGCACCGGTTTGGTATCAAAGGAAAGTTGGCTCCTAGATACATCGGTCCTTTCAAAGTTCGTGGAAGAAGAGGAGAAGTCGCTTATGCTCTTGAGCTCCCTGAAAAACTCAAGGTCCATGATGTTTTCCATATCTCTCAACTCAAGAAGTGCTTCAAGGATGCCGACGGGATCGTGGACCATGAGCTCATCAATCTCCAAGAAGATCTGTCTTATCAAGAACACCCCACAAAAATCCTAGAAGTCGCAGAAAGAAAGACTCGCAACAAGTCTATAAAGTTCTACAAGGTGCAGTGGTCGCACCATTCCGTTGATGAAGCCACTTGGGAACGCGAGGATGAGCTCCGTGCCAAGTATCCTACCCTCTTCGTGTCTTCTTCGTCTTCCTAGAATCTCGGGGCGAGATTCCTTTTTAGTGGGGGAGAGTTGTAGCATCCCATCTGTCTAACATCTGTAATGCTACATGGTCTAATAATAAAATGCTACATGGTCTAATAATAAAATGCTACTTCCTACATATATTTGAGCATCATAATTATATCATGCTCATGTCATCATGCCACCTTGCATTTGAGCATCATATAAAACCCTTTTCATTTGGTTCTTATTTCATATGCATTATTAATTGTATTTGACTCTTGATATATTGTATTTGGTTCTTGATAAATGCTTGATGCCCAAGTTGAGTTGGGGGCATATCTTTTATTAACTCCACAACCTTCTTTGTCACGACCCCATATTTCCACCATCCAACTATATGTGAGCTTTGCATTTTATATGGGTTTACCTCTAGCTCATGTGAGTTGGGATGGATCCTCTTACAATTCCACATGCGCCCATATATGCATCATGTTGTTCTCACACTATTGATATGTGGAGAGCCACATGGCCACCTTTGCATGCTATGTCAGCGGAATCCTTGTCAAGCTTGCATATGGTTTGTTTTTGAATAAATGCTCATGTAAGAATATAACTTTGGCCATATTATGCCTAGTGGCTCACATACACAAGCTTGGCCACCTTATATTCATGCATGATCTTTTATTTAGTCCATGTGGTAAACAAGCTCTTTTTCGTTTGTTGTTCCTTATTCCAAAATTCTTGGAATCTTGATTATATAAATGCCATGAGAAAGTCTAGTGGTTTTCACTACTAGTGAGGCATTTATTTAATTATGCATGTGCCATGCAAGGTGCTCTTCTTTTCTTCCTTTGGGTTTCTTTTGGTTCTTGGAGGGAAGTTTGTTTGTGGAAATTCAAGCAATGAGTTTTCAAAATTCAAACCAAACGCTTTTTGACACCCTCTTCCTTTTTCTTCTTTGATGCCCATTATTGCATGTGCATGAAATATAACCATCTCCTTCTTTTCTCCATCTGTTCAATATTCTTGTGTTGCCCACCTATGTTTTTTTGGGTTTTGTTTGAAGAAATCTTTTACAAACCTAACAACCTAATCTCTATATCTACCACCTCATCTCTCACCATGACCATGTATATGCATGTGGACATATACACCACACCTACATCTACTCCTGCACCTACACATGCATGTGTGCCTACACGTGAGTCTCTCTCCCATCTTTTATTTTCTTGGCAAGAACTCAACATAGTCCCTCCTCCTCCTTTGTTAGTCTATTTTGCTTGGCACTTGGAATACCTTTCTGTTTTCTTCTAGCTCAAATCTGCCATATATCTCTCTCTCTAATATACCTAGCTTAACCACCTAAACCAAAGAAAAACCCAGCCCAAAACCCACATCTACGCTAATTCCACCACACCATCTACATGCCCAGCCGCTTCTGCCTTCCCTTGACCTAACAAAAACCAGCCGGGCACATGCTCATGGGCATGCTTGCCTCGTGACCCCCCTCTCTCTACGCCCCCCCTCTCGTTACTCCTGGGCATAAAGCAGCAGTGCTCACGACGTCTACACCCAGGCTGGTCTCCCCTTCCACCTTCTTTCCCCACAAGCAAAGCCATGGCCACCACGACCCAAAACCCCAGCTTGGCCACCTCCCTCTACTCGTCGCTCTCGAGCTCTCTAGCGCCATCCAGCAGTACCAGGAGAACCTGCTAACGCGGCTACTTCAGCTTGGACCGTCGCTGACGCCAGGACCGCGCCGGAGGAGACCACCACCGCGCGCCAGAACCCCAGGAGCAGCAACGCCCCGACGCCCGTGCCGCACGCCGACGCCTCGGTCGTCGTCTCCCTGTCACCGTCGTAGTCCCCTCATCAACGCCACACCCCACGGTGAGCACCTACCCGTCCCTTCCCACTCTGGCTTGCATTACTTCCCGCCGGCACCGCGCGCAGCCGCCGCTCGCACGATGCACGCCGCGCACATGCAAACAGCATTCGCCGCGCACGCGACCGACAGCAGCAGCGGAACCCGCGCGCACCCTCTGTTCTTCCGAAGTTCCCGATCGATGTGGTCCATCTCCGTGCGAACTTGCTGAACAGAAGTTGAAGCCCGGTCTATCCTCTTCAATTTTCCTTTTTATAGCAGGACGAAATTCGCCGCCGTTCGGTCGCAATCGTCATCGCAACCCAGCCTGATCTCAGCCTTTTTCTGAAATGTTTCCGTCAGTCTTAAAACCCTAGCGACACCCTCTGTTCGTCATGTTTTTACCGTTGTTACAGCCAACCTCGTCGAAACACCCAACACGGAACTTCTAGATCTTGGTTTTCTCTGCAACTTTGGTTTTTGCGGCATCGCACGATTCCCAAAGGTTTGCTCGCCATCGTCTTCCGATGATCAGACGAGCTAGCTCCTGCAATTGGATCGAATTCAGATTCATTGGACGTTTTGCACAAAACCCCCCGGCAGATTCTGTCCGTCACGGACAGACCCCTCGCGCCCCAGATGCGCCCACGTGTCCCACGCCCGTGGGCCGTGCGCGCGTGTGGCCCCGCATCCGGCCGGGCCCGTCTGTCATTGGCTGCGGGTAAGCTCCCCGTGGGTGAGAAAAGGCCGGACCAACCCGCTGCGCCAGCTGGCGCTGACTCAGTGCTGACCCCGCGCGTCAGCGACTCGGGCTAGACCCACCAGAGTACAAAAAGTTTCTGTGAGCCTTTTCCAAATAAAAATAATTTCAGAAATGTTTTATATGATTTTAAATCCAGAAATTAATAAACTTTTATTAATTAATCCAATTAATACAAATAATATATGTTTTTGAATCAGAAAAATGTGAGGATTTCAAATATGCTATCCAAACTAATGTTTGCCTAATTTAAATTTTCGAAATTGTTTAATTGCAATAAAAATGCCTTTTCTCAATTAATTAATAACTTTATTTCTCTAACTCCAAATTTAACAAATAATATGTCTAAATCGATCAGCGCGACAAGCCCGTTCTGTTTTATGCATTCCATAATATGAATTGAAGCATGCATCATGTCATTATTAAAAATCAGAACTGTTTATGGCAATAAAACTTGACCAAATAATTAATAAAATGATTTATTCTTGTCCCCACACCTCACCCTTGCCATGCTATATTATTGCCATGTAATTTGTACATCATTCATCATAGCATGCTTGTTTGCTTGTCGCATTTTATTTATATGCTTGTGCACTTTATTTATGTTGGCCCTTGTTTGTTTGGTTCTTCTTTCGAATAGACGCCGAGCAGGGGAAATATCAGGAATCCCAGGAGTACTACCCGGATCCATCTCTCGCTTCAACTGAGCTGCCAGGCAAGCACTACCACATGCTTGCATACATATAGTACCTATTGCTTCTATCTTATTCTTGCATCATTGAGTCGCGATTGCATTAAATTGAATCACAAGTACTGCATAGCCTTTATTTTTAAATCCCACCGAAGCTTGTTCCTCCATCCTATGAGCCATTACTACATGAGTTGTTTGAGCCATGCGAGCGTAGAACAGCACGTGTAGGGTATGTGAGTTTCTGATGGATAACGAGGTACCTAAACAACTTAACCTGAGTAGTAATGGGATAACTAATGAAAGAGGCACCGGTGGGCAATATCCGTCATTTGGTTTTTATGTCCACTTGTGTCCCGTAGGATCCCGAGTACTTGGTTCCTGTTCCTTGACTATTCGCACTATCCACATATGGGAGACTCTATGAATCCCCCTTTGCATGAGCTTGATTTGTACTTTATTTCTTGGGGCCACAAAGTAGTTTGGGGCTTTATTACTATCCTGTACTTATGCCATGCTTTACCGCTTTATTACGATTGTGCGTGGAGCACCTGTACTGTTTAGGGACCGCGGCACGATTTCGCGGTATCGACAAGCCCAGTCACCCTTTCGGGTTCCCAGTCATTTACAACCATTCTCGCAAACCCTGGGTCCGTCTCGGAGCCGACCAACTTCGTTGCGGGTAGCTTATTGGGGTGCCCCCCTAAAATATTTTATGAATCCTATGATTGCTTTGTCGTGAAAGCCTCGTTGGGTTTTGATTTGGTTTTTTCCGATATCGATCGTGTGTGTGTTGCTATTTATGCACCCCTGCAGGGTAAATCTTTCTGAAAGCCGTGTCCACGGTTATGGACGACTTGGAGCACAGTTTCTCGATCATAGGCAAGTATAACTAAAGTACCGTCTTTAACTTGACTAAATACCTGACTAGTAACTGGTGGAATCTTCATGGAATGGTTAATAAAACAGCCAACGAATGGGTTGTTCGTCCACTTTCTCGTTGGTAAGCGAGAAGGAGGATGGATCTGTTACTTTATACTGTTATAACTATTGTTCCTAATTAACGGACATCCGTCTATCATTGGTTAGGCGGATGGTTAGCGTGTATCTATAGACTTGTTAGTTATTCTCTGTTGCTGCAATTGCGTCATCCTAGGTATATGTCCCCTTTAGAGGCATAAAGACTTGCTGAGTACCCCTAGGGTCTCACACGATAAATTGTTTGATTCAGATGAACAGGTGTATTCGCAAGATGGATACTGGGTGGAGGAGACAGATGATGTTGGCAACGATCACTCGGTGTAGAGATTCCGGGGATGGGGATCCGTGAGATCTGTGGGCGGGATGTGCTTATTTATGTGGCATCTTATGCCGATTTGCTTCCTGTCCGTACTTGGATCTTGTTTCCCGCTTCTGCTTGATACTCTGTTGATTGATGTATGAGGAGCTATCCTACACTATTATCTCTATCTAGGATATTTGGATCATGCCATATGGCGTTGCAAAATTTCTATTTCTTTTAGATGGAATGGCTATGAGAACTGTTGTAAGGTAGCTTGCATACACACTCACTTGTGTATATATTTGATCTCTTCGCCTGTTGCCTACGCCGCTCGCTCTTGTCCCGATGTTCTTGGAAGTGGTTAGGGCGGCCGACGGGCCTACACGTGGGTGGCCCCTGGGCCCTCGCTGTACTACTTTAACCACTTTTGGTTCATCCAGGCTTGAACTTAGAGCGTAGGGTCCGAGGTTGTTACAAGAAGGAACAAAGGGTCGGCAGGCCTCCACGCGTTACTATGGGCCCTCATTGAAAGCACACTCGAGGAGTGGAAAAAGCGCTCCAGTTGGTCCTCGCCCGACATCCCGGTTTTGAGGGGAATAACACCCATAGGGTAGGTGCTTGTGTTAAGAGGGGATTATCCTGAAGGTCTTGTCCGGTTATCCGAACCCCGCATACTAATGTATAATGATCCGCGACATTTCGCGGTGGATGTATCAGATCTTGTGTGTAAAGTGTACAACCTCTACAGAGCGTAAATCTATTCGAATAGCCGTGTCTACGGTCATGGATGGTTGGAAAGGTTGCTGCATAGCGGTGCTGGTTTTGGTTTATAAAAAGGTTTTCTAAAAAGGGATTCGAACATGGGATGGTCGAAAGGCAAGGAGGATGGGCCATGGGATGGTCGGACCTAGTTGAAGTATTGGTCATGGGATGACCATAGTGGAAGTAAATAACAGGGTGACCCCTTCCTAGTATTTCAAGTTTTACTAACTATTTTTACCCTAAAAAGGCTTTAACAAACAACAAGTGGTAGAGTTGAGAGTATATCTCTAAGAGATTTCGCAAATAGCTTCCTTGGAGCCATCATATCCAAAGCCATATTGCATACTCTTGTTTCCTTTGTATGGTGGTTTGCAAGTACATTCAAAGTACTCACTGGCAATGTTCCCTGGCTATCAACTTCGTCAGACTATGAGCAGGCTGGACAGGACCATGAAGGGTACGATGACGACTTCGCGAACTAGGGCGTTTCTCCGAGTCAGGCACCTGTTGGGCTATAGCTTGACTCGGAACCTCCATGTTATTTAGTACCGCTGCTATTATCTATTTGTGCCCATGGAGGCAGGTTGTAAGACTATTATAGTAAGACTTATTGTATCATACTGTACTAGATGTGTGTACTTTGATATCATGTCGGTTATGCTCCGCGATGCACTAATCATGGGATCGTGGTGGTTTGTGTAATTTGGTAATCTCGGGTGAAAATCCGGGGTCGCCACAACACATGCAATGACTCTAGTGGATCCATGTGTTATTAGTGGAAAGAACACACATGCAATGACATTGGTGGATCCATCTGTCGTTCATGGAAAGAACACACATGCAATGACATTGGTGGATCCATATGTGGTTTGTGAAAAGAACACACATGCAATGACATTTGTTGATCCATATGTGGTTTGTGAAAAGAACACACATGCAATTACTCTAGTGGATCCATGTGTGGTTTGTGGAAAGAACACACATGCAATGACTCTAGTGGATCCATGTGTGGTTTGTGAAAAGAACACACATTCAATGACTCTAGTGCGGGTTTTAGTATAAGAAGACACATGCAATGACTCTGGTTGATCCATGTGTGGTTTGTGAAAAGAACCCTCATGCAATGCCATTGGTTGATCCATGTGTGGTTTGTGAAAAGAACAAGCATGCAATGCCATTGGTTGATCCATGTGGTTTGTGGAAAAGAACACACATGCAATGACATTGGTGGATCCATGTGTGGTTTGTGGAAAGAACACGCATGCAATGACATTGGTTGATCAATGTGTGGTTTGTGAAAAGAACACACATGTAATTACTCTAGTGGATACATATGTGGTTTGTGGAAAGAACACACATGCAATGACATTGGTGGATCCATATGTGGTTCATGACAGGAACACACATGCAATGATATTGGTTGATCCATGTTGTTTATGACAAAGAACACACATGCAATGACATTGGTAAATCCATGTGTGGTTTGTGGAAAGAACACACATCAATGAATCTGGTGGATCCATATGTGGTTTGTGAAAAGAACATACATGCAATGACTCTAGTGTTGGTTTTAGAATACGAAGACACATTCAATGACTCTAGTGGGGCCATATGTGGTTTGTGAAAAAGAACACACATGCAATGACTCAAGTGGATCCATATGTGGTTCATGAAAAGAACACACATGCAATGACCTTGGTTGATCCATACGTGGTTTGTGAAAGGAACACACATGCAATGACTCTGGTGGGTCCATATGTGGTTTGTGAAAGAACACACATGCAATGACTCTAGTGGATCCATATGTGGTTTGTGGAAAGAACACACATGCAGTGACATTAGTGGATCCATATGTGGTTCATGGATGGAACACACATGCAATGACATTGGTGGATCCATATGTGGTTTATGAAAAGAACACACATGCAATGACATTTGTTGATCCATATGTGGTTTCTAAAAAGAACACACATGAAATTACTCTGGTGGATCCATGTGTGGTTTGTGGAAAGACGACACATGCAATGACTCTGGTGGATCCATGTGTGGTTTGTGAAAATAACACACATGCAATGACTATAGTGCTCGTTTTAGTATACGAACACACCTGCAATGACTCTGGTTGATCCATGTGTGGTTTGTGAAAAGAACACACATGCAATGCCATTGGTTGATCCATGTGGTTTGTGGAAAAGAACACACATGCAATGACATTGGTGGATCCATGTGTGGTTTGTGGAAAGATAACACATGCAATGACATTAGTTGATCCATGTGTGGTTTGTGAAAAGAACACACATGCAATTACTCTAGTGGATACATATGTGGTGTGTGGAAAGAACACTCATGCAATGAACACTGGTGGATCCATATGTGGTTCATGATAGGAACACACATGCAATAACATTGGTTGATCCATATGTGGTTTGTGACAATAACACACATGCAATGCCATTGGTTAATCCATGTGTAGTTTGTGTAAAGAAGACACATGCAATGACTCTAGTGGGTCCATATGTCGTTTGTGAAAAGAACACACATGCAATGACTCTAGTGGATCCATATGTGTTTTGTTGAAAGAACACACATGCAATGACATTGGTTAATCCATGTGTGGTTTGTGGAAAGAACACACATGTAGTGACTCTAGTGTGCCCATATGTGGTTTGTGAAAAGAACACACATGCAATTACTCTAGTGGATCCATATGTGGTTTGTGGAAAGAACACACATGCAATGACATTGGTTGATCCATATGTGGTATGTGGAAAGAACACACATGCAATGACTCTAGTGGATCATATGTGGTTTGTGGAAATAACACACATGCAATTACTCTAGTGGATACATATGTGGTTTGTGGAAAAGAACACACATGCAATGACTCTGGTGGGTCCATATGTGGTTTGTGAAAAGAACACACATGCAATTACTCTAGTGGATCCATGTGTGGTTAGTGGAAATAACACACATGCAACGACATTGGTGGATCCATATGTGGTTGATGGAAAGAACACACATGCAATGACATTGGTGGATCCATATGTGGTTTGTGAAAAGAACACACATGCAGTGACATTTGTTGATCCATATGTGGTTTGTCAAAAGAACACACATGCAATTACTCTGGTGGTTCCATGTGCGGTTTGTGAAAAGAACACACATACAATGACTCTAGTGCTGGTTTTAGTATAAGAACACACATGCAATGACTCTGGTTGATCCATGTGTGGTTTGTGAAAAGAACATACATGCAATGCCATTGGTTGATCCATGTGGTTTGTGGAAAAGAACACACATGCAATGACATTGGTGGATCCATGTGTGGTTTGTGGAAATTACACACATGCAATGACATTGGTGGATCCATGTGTGGTTTGTGGAAATAACACACATGCAATGACATTGGTGGATCCATATGTCGATCCATGTGTGGTTTGTGAAAAGAACACACATGCAATGCCATTGGTTGATCCATGTGTGGTTTGTGAAAAGAACACACATGCAATGCCATTGGTTGATTCATGTGGTTTGTGGAAAAGAGCACACATGCAATGACATTGGTGGATCCATGTGTGGTTTGTGGAAAGAACACACATGCAATGACATTGGTTGATGTAATAGCTCGGACATTACGCTCTAAGTTCAAGCCTGGATGAACCAAAAGTGGAGATGACTCTACCGCGGAGGCCCAAGGCCACCCACGTGTAGGCCAGTCGAAGCGGAGTAGGGCATGGTACCGGCCTACCACTTTATCCACTTTCAAGAACATCGGGACAAGAGCGAGCGGCGTAAGCGACAGGTAACACGACCACGACATACACAAATGAGTATCTATGCCTGTGACTTACAATAGACATCAGAGTCGCACCATCTAAAAGAAATAGAAATATTGCAACGCCATACGGCAAGATCCAAATATCCTAGTTAGATATAATATTTTAGGATATATCCTCAAACATCACGCAACAAAGTATCAAGCGGAAGCAGAATATAAGATCCGAGTACAGATAAGAAGCAAATCGGCATAAGATGCCACAAAACGAAGCACATCCCGCCCACAGATCTCACAGATCGCCATCACCGGAATCTCTACATCTGATGGTCATTGCCACCATCATCGGTCTCTTCGACCCAGTAGCCTTCCTAAGAGTATACCTGTCCATCTGAACCAAATATTCATCGTGTGAGGCCCTAGGGGTACTCAGCAAGTCTTAATGCATCTAAAGGGAACAACCTAGGGGTGACGCAATTGCAGCGAAAGATAATATCTACAAAGAGCTATAGAGACTCGCTACACATCCACCTAACTAGGAATGGACGGACGCCCATTAATTAATAGCAACAGTTATATAAGCAACTGAAATAACCTCGCCCATCCTCCTTCTCGCTTACTGATGAGAAGGCAGAAGAACAACCCATCTGTTGGCAGTTTTGTTAAGAATGCCATGAGTGTTGTACTAATTACTAGTCATCTCTTAGTCAAATTAAAGGCGGTACTTTAGTTATGCTTGTCTATGATCAAGAAATTGTGCTCCAAGTCATCCATAGCCACGGACACGGCTTTCAGAAAGATTTACCCTGCAGGGGTGCACAAATAGCAACACATACACGATCAACCTCGGGACGGACCAAATAAAACGCAACGAGGCCTCACGACAAAGCATTCACAGGATACATAAATCATTTCAGGGGGCCACCCCCAATAAGCTACCCGCTACGAAGTCGGCCGGCTCCGCGACGGACCCAGGTTGTGTGGCGACGGCTGTAAATGACTGGGAACCCGAAAGTGTGACTGGGCTTGTCGATCCAGCGAAAACATGGCACGGGGTTCCTAAACAGTACAGGCGCTCCACGCGCAATCATAAATAAAACAGTAAAACATGGCATAAGTACAAGATAGTAATAAAGCCCCAAACTAGTTTGTGGCCCCAAGAAATAAAGTGCAAATCATGCTAAGGCGAAGGGGATTCATGGTCCCACATGCGGATAGTGCGATAGTCAAGGAACAGGAATCAAGTACTCGGGGTTCTACGGGACACAAGTGAGCTTAAAGAACCAAATAGCAGATAATGCTCACCGATGCCTCTTTCATTAGTTCTCTACTCATATTAAGTTGTTTAGGTACCTCATTATCCAAAGACTCGCACAAACCTTACACATGCAATTCTACGACTCGCATGGCTCAAACAAGTCCTGCAGTAATGGCTCATGGGATGGAGGTACAAGCGTCGGTGGGGTTTAAAAGTAAAGGCTATGCAAAACTTGGGATTCAATTTAATGCAATCGCAACTCAATGATGCAAGAGTAAGATACAAGCATAGGTACTATATGTATGCAAGCATGGGGAAATTCTTGCCTGGTAGTT
>CAJUXJ010000420.1:0-26215 GCA_910589775.1 Avena eriantha
GTCACACGTGCGGAGTCGAAGCAGACCTTCCTCTCCTCGTTCCAGCGAGCAGCGGAGGTAGTAGATCTTCTCCACTCTCCACGGAATCCCAGCAGCACGACGGCGTGGTGGTGGTGGTGGAGTAGAGAATTCTGCAGGGCTTCGCCTATGCCTGTGCAGAAGAAAGGAGGAGGAGAGAGGCGGCAGAGATTGGGTTTGAGAGGAGGGAGGAGGGGGCGCCCCCCCCTCTATTTAAGGAGGGAGGGCGCCTGGGAGGGGAGTCCTAGTAGGACTCCCTCCTCCTAGGCCGGCGGATTGGGAGGGGGGAGGAGTCCTCCTCCCCCACGACTCCTTGTCTTGACCCCCAGACTCCTTGATCCCTATCTTGATTTTCAAGCAAACTCCAAGAAATCTTCTAGAACCTTCCGGAACATTCCGAAACCTTCTAGAATCCTCATACAAACACTCCGGAACATTTCCTAACTCAGAAAATGATCCCCTATATGAATCTTATTCTCCGGACCATTCCGGATCTCCTCGTGATGTCCCGAATCCATTCCGAGACTCCGAACAACATTCGGTCTCCAACGCACATTCCATATCTACTTAAAACAACTTCGAACCTTAAGTGTGTCACCCTACGGTTCGTGAATATGTAGACATGATAGAGACACATCTCCTATCAATAACCATCAGCGGGACCTGGAGATCCATAATGGCTCCCACATACTCAACGATGACTTCGTGATCGATTGAACCATTTACATACGAAACCAATTCCCTTTGTCTCGCGATACTATACTTATCCGAGGTTTGATCGTCGTATCTCCATACCTAGTTCTACTCACCTCGTTACTGATAAGTACTCTTTACTCGTTCCGTGATATGTCATCCCTTGTGACCCAGTCACATGCTTGCAAGCTAACTAGATGACATTCCACCGAGAGGGCCCAGAGCATATCTATCCGTCATATGGATGGACAAATCCCAATCTTGGTCCATGCGCTTCAACACATACTTTCAGAATACCCAATGACACCTTTTATGACCACCCAGTTACGAAGCGGTGTTTGATGTCATCAAAGTACCCATCCGGTGATGGTGATTAACACAACCTCATGGTCGAAGGATTAGGTTACTATGCATTTAAAAGCTTACAGCAATACGAACTTAATGACTTGATCTTATGCTACGCTTACTATGGGTGTGTCCATCACATCATTCTCCTAATGATATAACCTTGTTATTAATCACATCCTAATGTCCATGATCAGGAAACCATGATCATCAATTAATCAACAAGCTAGTTCAACAAGAGGCTTACTAGGGACTCTCTTATGTTTACAAAACACACATGTATTAGTGTTTCCTAATAATACAATTATAGCATGGGATGTAAACATTCATCATAAACACAAAGATATAATAATAATCACTTTTATTATTGCCTCTTGGGCATATCTCCAACAGTCTCCCACTTGCACTAGAGTCAATAATCTAGATTACATGGTAATATACCGAACACCCATGGCGTTCTGGTGTTGGTCATGCTTTGCCCTAGGGAGAGGTTTAGTCAACGGATCTGCCACATTCAGATCAGTGTGTACTTTGCAAATCTTTATGTCACCATCTCGGACATACTCGCGAATAGCGTGGAAACGTAGCTTGATGTGCTTCAGCTTGCTATGTGACCTTGGCTCCTGTGCATTAGCTATGGCACCTGTGTTGTCACAGTAGATGGCCATCGGGTCCAACGCACTGGGAACCACGCCAAGTTCAGTAATGAATTCCTTCATCCAAACGGCTTCTTGTGCAGCCTCCGAAGCAGCTATGTATTCCGATTCAGTTGAAGATTTCGCCACAACGCTTTGCTTCGCACTCCTCCAGCTCACTGCAGCACCATTCAAAATAAATACGTATCCCGACTGTGACTTCGAGTCATCCGGATCGGTGTTCCAACTAGCATCGGTGTAACCGTTTACAACAAGCTGTTCATCACCTCCATAAGAAAACCCATATCCTTAGTCCTATTTAGGTACTTTAGGATATTCTTGACCGCTGTCCAGTGCTCCATTCCAGGATCACTTTGATATCTGCTAGTCAAACTAACAGCATGTGCTATATCCGGTCTTGTACACAGCATGGCATACATGATAGAACCTATGGCCGAGGCATAGGGAATATTATTCATTTTCTCTCTATCTTCTGCCGTAGCTGGACTTTGAGTTTTTACTCAAGGTCTTACCTGACAACATGGGCACGAACCCTTTCTTGCTATCTTCCATTCTAAACTTCTTTAGAACTTTGTCTAAGTATGTACTTTGTGAAAGCGCTATTAGGCGTCTTGATCTATCTCTATAAATCTTGATGCCTAGAATGTATGCCGCTTCGCCAAGATCCTTCATTGAAAACTATTATTCAAATAGGTTTTGACGCTATTAAGAAGTTCTATATCATTCCCAATCAACAATATGTCATCTACATATAGTACTAGGAATGCTACAGAGCTCCCACTCACTTTCTTGTAAATACAAGCTTCTCCATAAGTTTGTATAAATCCAAAGTTTTTGATTACTTTATCAAAACGTTGATTCCAACTCCGGGATGCTTGCTTCAGTCCATAAATGGAGCGCTGAAGTTTGCATACCTTGTCAGCATCTTTAGGATCGACAAAACCCTTGGGTTGTACCATATACAACTCTTCCTCAATGTCACCATTAAGGAACGCCGTTTTGACATCCATCTGCCAAATCTCATAATCGAAATGTGCAGCAATTGCTAACAAAATCCTCACAGACTTTAGCTTCGCTACTGGTGAGAATGTCTCATCATAGTCAACTCCTTGAATTTGTCGGAACCCTTTCGCGACAAGTCGAGCTTTATAGACGGTAACATTACCATCAGCATCTGTTTTTCTCTTGAAAATCCATTTGTTCTCGACAGCCTTACGGCCATCCGGTAAGTCCACCAAAGTCCACACTTGGTTTTCGTACATGGATCCCATTTCGGATTTCATGGCTTCTAGCCATTTGTCGGAATCTGGGCTCACCATAGCTTCTTCATACGTCGCAGGGTCATCAGCGTTGTCCACCAACATGACGTTCAAGGCAGAGTCATACCAATCAGGAGTGGTACGAACCCTCGTTGACCTGCGAGGTTCAGCAGTAACTTCGTTTGAAGTTTCATGATCATTATCATTAGCTTCCTCTCCAATTGGTGCAGGCGGCACAAAACATCTTCCGGTGCTGCGCTACTCTCAAATCCGAGAGAAGGTTCAATAACCTCATCGAGTTCTACTTTCCTTCCAGTCACCTCCTTCGAGAGAAACTCCTTCTCAAGAAAGGATCCATTCTTTGCAACGAAAACTTTGCCTTCGGATCTATGATAGAAGGTATACCCAATTGTTTCTTTAGGGTATCCTATGAAGACGCATTTCTCCGCTTTGGGTTCTAGCTTATCAGGTTGTAACTTCTTTACATATGCTTCGCAACCCCAAACTTTAAGGAACGACAACTTAGGTTTCTTACCAAACCACAATTCGTACGGTGTCGTTTCAACGGATTTAGATGGTGCCCTATTTAAAGTGAATGCGGCTGTCTCTAATGCATAGCCCCAAAATGATAACGGTAAATCTGTAAGAGACATCATAGACCGAACCATATCTAAGAGAGTTCGATTACGACGTTCGGACACACCATTACGCTGTGGTGTTCCCGGCGGTGTCAACTGTGAAAGTATTCCACATTTCTTTAAATGCATGCCAAACTCATAACTTAGATATTCACCTCCGCGGTCAGAACGCAGAAACTTAATCTTCTTGTTACGATGATTTTCCACTTCACTTTGAAATTCCTTAAACTTCTCGAAAGTTTCGGACTTATGTTTCATAAAGTAGACATACCCATATCTACTTAAGTCATCCGTGAAAGTGAGAACATAACGATATCCACCACGCGATGCTACACTCATTGGACCGCACACATCGGTATGTATTATTTCCAATAAGTCTGTAGCTCGCTCCATTGTACCAGAGAATGGAGTCTTAGTCATTTTTCCCATTAGACATGCTTCGCATCTTTCAAGTGATTCAAGAAGTCCATCAGAATGGAGTTTCTTCATACGCTTCACTCCAATGTGACCAAGACGACAGTGCCACATGTATGTAGAATTATCATTCAATTTTATTCGTTTAGCATCTATGTTGTGAACATGTGTATCACTACTATCGAGATTCAGTAAGAATAAACCATTCATCTCAGGTGCATTACCATAAAAGATATTACTCATATAAATCGAACAACCTTTATTCTCGGACTTAAAAGAGTAACCGTCTCGCAATAAACAGGATCCAGATATAATGTTCATGCTTAACGCAGGCACCAAATAACAATTATTCAAATTTAAAACTAATCCCGAAGGTAGATGTAGAGGGAGCGTGCCGACGGCGATCACATCAACCTTGGAGCCATTTCCAACGCGCATCGTCACCTCGTCTCTTGCCAGTCTTCGTTTATTCCGCAGCTCCTGTTTCGAGTTACAAATATGAGCAACCGAACCAGTATCAAATACCCAGGCACTACTACGATTACTAGTAAGATACACATCTATAACACATATATCAAATATACCTTTCTTCTTGATGTTGCCGTTCTTCAGATCCGCCAGGTACTTGGGGCAGTTACGCTTCCAGTGACCAGCACCCTTGCAGTAGAAGCACTCAGTTTCAGGCTTAGGACCAGCCTTGGGCTTCTTAGCAGGTGCGGCAGCTTTCTTGCCGTCCTTCTTGAAGTTGCCCTTGTTCTTAGGCTTGCCCTGTCTCTTGAAATTGGTGGTCTTATTGACCATCAACACTTGGTGCTCCTTCTTGATCTCCACTTCAGCAGTTTTCAGCATGGACGACAGTTCAGGCAACGTCTTGTTCATGCAGTGCATGTTGTAGTTCATCACAAAGTTCTTGTAACTTGGTGGCAGTGATTGGAGGAGACGGTGAATCCCCAACTCATTAGGAATCGATATTCCCAACTCTTGGAGCTTGTTTGCGTACCCAGACATGGTGAGCACGTGCTCGCTAACGGAGCTTCCCTCTTCCATCTTACAGTTAAAGAACTTTTCGGAGGCCTCATAGCTCTCCATGGCCGCGCGAGTCTCAAAAATTAGCCTGAGCTCCTTAATGATCTCGAACGGGTCGTGGTGCTCAAAACGCTTTTGGAGCTCCGCTTCTAAACCGTACAGGATGGCACACTGAACTGTGGAGTAATGATTTTTCCGAGTGGCGTAAACATTCTTTACGTCATCGGTGGCATCATCTGCAGGTGGGTCACCTAGCGGTGCTTCGAGCACATAGGTCAACTGACCAGCCCTGAGGACGATCTTCAGTCCACGGAACCAGTCCGTGAAATTGCTTCCATTGTTCTTAAGCTTTTCTTTCTCTAGGAACGCATTGAAATTGATGGAGGGGGTCGCCATAATCTACAACAATTTGCAAGTAGTTTAGACTAAGTTTATGACAAATTGAGTTCAAATTTAATTCTTAAACTAACTAGGTGAACTCCCACTCAAAACAACATCCCTCACATTGTCTTAGTGATTACACGAACCAAGTCCACTACACCAAGTCCGATCTTCACGAGAGAAGATGTAGTTTCATCGGCGAACAATCTTCATGTTCATCATATCATTTATATGACTCATGCTCTACCTTTCGGTATTCCGTGTTCCGAGACCATGTCTGTACATGCTAGGCTCGTCAAGATAACCTTAGTTTCCACATGTGCAAATCTGGCTTGCACCCGTTGTATGCACACGTAGAATCTATCACATCCGATCATCACGAGATGCTTCGAAACGACGAGTCTTAGCAACGGTGCCAACTAAGGGTGAACACTTTATTACTTGATATTTAGTGAGAGGGATCATCTTATAATGCTACCGTCGCGATCTAAGCAATACAAGATGCATAAAGGATTAACATCACAGGCAATTCATAATTAGTGTGATATGATATGGCCCTTTCTTCTTGCGCCTTTGATCTCCATCTCCAAAGCACGAACATGATCTCCATCATCACCAGCATTGCGTCAAGGTCAGTGGCGCCGCTTCATGGTTGTCCATCATCACCAGCAACTATTACAACTACTTGGAATAAAGCTATTACAAGATGAATAGACACGCAGGTCTTAACAGAATTAAAGACAACCATTAGGCTCCTGCCGGTTGCCATATTACAACAAGGATCATTGCATACATCAAATACAATCACAATCACATGATGGCCATATCACATCACAAAACCCCTGCAAAAACAAGTTAGACGCCTCTAATTTTCTTTGCATGTTTTACGTGGTTTGGGGCTTTCGCATAAGACCGATCTTACCTACGAACAAGAACCACAACGTTGATACAAGTGTTGTCAGATGCTCATTGTAAATTGAATCTTAACTATGGTGGGAGAGACAGACACCCGCAAAGCCACTTGTGCAAAGCAAGTTGCACGTCAAGCGTGGAGCAAGTCTCATGTGCGATGACATGTAATGTTAGCCCGAGCCGCTTCATCCCACCATGCCGCAAGATGCAAAGTACACGCTAAGACACCGACAACAAAAGCATCAACGCCCACAAAAACATTGTGTTCTACTCGTGCAACAGATCTACGCATAGATACGGCTCTGATACCACTGATGGGTTCGTAGCATGGAAAACAAAAAATTTCTACCGCAAGAACGAACAAAACCCAGATCTAATCTAGATAAAAGCCAAGATCTAATCTATTAGACATGTGCAACGAGATAGATCGGTACTAACCCTTGTAGATCCGAAAGCGTTAACGAGATTAGATCTCGTGGTTGATGTAGTCGATCACTTGCCAATCTCAAGATCATGTGGACGATCCTTCCGGCATCGCATTCCGGCAGCGCTTCCGCAGTCGGTCAAGTGGACGATCCTTCCGGCGCCGCGTTTCGGCAGCGCTTCCGCAGTCGGTCACACGTGCGGAGTCGAAGCAGACCTTCCTCTCCTCGTTCCAGCGAGCAGCGGAGGTAGTAGATCTTCTCCACGGAATCACAGCAGCACGACGGCGTGGTGGTGGTGGTGGAGTAGAGAATTCTGCAGGGCTTCGCCTATGCCTATGCAGAAGAAAGGAGGAGGAGAGAGGCGGCGGAGATTGGGTGTTGTAGAGGAGGGACAAGGGGTGGCGCCTCCCCCTTCTATTTAAAGGAGGGAGGGCGCCTAGGGAGGGGAGTCCTAGTAGGACTCCCCACCTCCTAGGGCCGGCGGATTGGGGAGGGGGGAGGAGTCCTCCTCCCCCACGACTCCTTGTCTTGACCCACCAGGACTCCTTGATCCCTATCTTGATTTTCAAGCAAACTCCAAGAAATCTTCTAGAACCTTCCGGAACATTCCGAAACCTTCTAGAATCCTCATACAAATACTCCGGAACATTTCCTAACTCAGAAAATGATCCCCAATATATGAATCTTATTCTCCGGACAATTCCGGATCTCCTCGTGATGTCCCGGATCCATTCCGAGACTCCGAACATCATTCGGTCTCCAACGCATATTCCATATCTACTTAAAACAACTTCGAACCTTAAGTGTGTCACCCTACGGTTTGTGAATATGTAGACATGACAGAGACACATCTCCTATCAATAACCATCAGCGGGACCTGGAGATCCATAATGGCTCCCACATACTCAACGATGATTTCGTGATCGATTGAACCATTTACATACGAAACCAATTCCCTTTGTCACGCGATACTATACTTATCCGAGGTTTGATCGTCAGTATCTCCATACCTAGTTCTACCTCGTTACTGATAAGTACTCTTTACTCATTCCATGATATGTCATCCCTTGTGACCCAGTCACATGCTTGCAAGCTAACTAGATGACATTCCACCGAGAGGGCCCAGAGCATATCTATCCGTCATATGGATGGACAAATCCCAATCTTGGTCCATGCGCTTCAACACATACTTTCAGAATACCCAATGACACCTTTATGACCACCCAGTTACGAAGCGGTGTTTGATGTCATCAAAGTACCCATCCGGTGATGGTGATTAACACAACCTCATGGTCGAAGGATTAGGTTACTATGCATTTAAAAGCTTATAGCAATACGAACTTAATGACTTGATCTTATGCTACGCTTACTATGGGTGTGTGTCCATCACATCATTCTCCTAATGATATAACCTTGTTATTAATCACATCCTAATGTCCATGATCAGGAAACCATGATCATCAATTAATCAACAAGCTAGTTCAACAAGAGGCTTACTAGGGACTCTCTTATGTTTACAAAACACACATGTATTAGTGTTTCCTAATAATACAATTATAGCATGGGATGTAAACATTCATCATAAACACAAAGATATAATAATAATCACTTTTATTATTGCCTCTTGGGCATATCTCCAACATTTCATACCTCGGTGGAGGTGATGGCAACATTAACTGTTGTGTGTTCGCTCTGGAAAGCAATTGCTGCGGGGGTAACTCCTGCCGAGGTTGATCATTCTGAGGTGCCTGGGCATTCCCCGAACCATTTTTTTCTATCTTCCTCATCCACTCACATTGCCGTGTCGTGTGACCCGCCGGGTTACTCGGGTTTGGCGTGTGAAATTTACATGGCTGATCCAGCATTGCCTCATAGGTATACCTCGGCCTGTCCTTCTTCTATTGCCACTGTCTCTTTTGTTCGGGCGTCCAAGTTTTCTTGCCATCATTTCTTGGAGTCCATTGCTGCCCTCCAGTTTTCTAACATTGATTACTTCCTGCCCCGGGTTGATCCTGATTCACAGTAGCAACTTGTTGCGAGCTGTACCTGTAGTCCGGTCTATCATCTCTTCTCTTACCCCGGTAATCATTCCGCTGGGATGACCCAGCTCCATCTCGCTGATAGTACTCCTCGTTTGACGCGTTTGACACAAGCCTAGGTTGAGTTGGATCACCCAAGGCGTATGAATCAGCAATCCGGATTGTTTCTGCAAGTGTGGTTGGCATATCCCTTTGTAACCTTTGCCATAGCATGCTTGCATATCTGCACCCCCGCGCAAACCAAGCAATGGCTTGTGACTCGATTACACCCTCGCATGAGTTTCGCACTGTGCACCAACGGGTTAAGAACTCCCTATCTGTCTCATTTGGCCTTTGCTTACACATTGCTAAGGTCTGCGGCCTATTCGGCCTCTGATACGTGCTCGAGAAGTTATTGACAAACATTTCCTCAAAATCAATCCAGCAGTTGATACTACCGGGCGGTAAAAATTTTAGCCATACCCTTGCTGGCCCTTCCAAGTTGCCTGTAGCAATTTTTACCGCCGTCGCGTAGTTAATCAACCAATCCTCCGGCTCCGTGCTACCGTCATATGTCTTCGTGCCTCTGGGTAACTGGAAGTTAGGTACCGGAGGCTCTTTCATGATCCGGGGCCCAAAACACGCCAGACCCGGAGGACCTTGACACTCAATTTGCTCCGACCTATAAAGCCGATCCAGTTTTAACCTGGCGTCATCAGGCATAAGGTTCCTACTTCCCAACCTTGATCCTATCACATGATAATCCGGCCTAGGGTATCTTGTGTTCACCATTTCCAAATCACCATCATTGTATCTATCTTGCTCTTGTGGCGTGCCTCTCTGTTGCATACCTTGGCCGACACTTTGCTCTTGCCATGGTATATTCCGCTGCTGCGGTTGCCCTACACCCGCCGAGTTACACTGTCCGGCATTCCCGTTTACAACGTTTCTCTGACCGGCATTGCCTTGGTCGTGGTTACCTCGGCCAGCTTCACCTCGGCTGACACTTCGTCGATCCTCATTTCCTTGCACTTATTTTCCTTTCTCTACCCTTGCCGGGTCATATGGGACTATCTGTTTGTTCCTCCTGGCTGAAGTTACCACCTCCTCTCTCCTAGGACCACCATGAGGAGACGATGCGGCTCCAACGGATTTCTCCGGGTTACCTACTGCCAAATACACAACTTTGGAAGCTCCAGCTCTCCCCGCGTTTGCCCTGAGCAACTCTTCGTTTTGTTTGTTAGCAATCCGAAACTAACTCATTGACCCTTTCCTGCTGCATTGCCGGCTTCACACCCGTCAAACCCTCTAACTCGGATGCAGCTGCATCTGCTGCCCTGAGGTTCTTTGCCAGGGTGCTTACTTTGGCAGCCCCATGGACAGCAGGTTTTCAGATTCCCTCCACTCTATGTCACCCTCTTTGTTCATTTCACTGATGAGGTTTCTTCTCTTTCTCCCCTTCACTTTTACAGCATCTACCTTATTTGCTCTTGCGTACTCTCGCAGTGTCATGTTCAACGACTGCTAGCGTGGCTATCTTTTCTCGCTCTCCCTCCAGTATTTTCTTCTTTCTGCCTTGTTTCCCTCTACTTGGCATGTGCTTGAGCTCGGATCTACCACTGCTCTACTTGGGCTTGCTAGCTATCTATTTCCTGGTGCAACACATTTTCTGGCCTCTGCTAGCGGAGGACTTAGCTTTTCCTTGGTGCTTTGGGTGTTACCCTCCAGATCTGGTGCTGGATCCTTGCTCACGCCAGCGCCAGCGCCTGTCATCATCACCTCGGCGGCGGTCAGGGGAGCGAGTGATCGCACCACCCCCGCCGAGCCGCGCTAAGGGTTGTTCTCGCCCTCCCTCGATGACATGCCGTCGGAGGTGAACGCACGGCACATCGACGGTGACGTAGATTTATGCGCTCCAAGCTTGACGAAGAGCCGTTGCGTGGAAGAGGTCGCTGGCCGAAGCAGCCAGCATTGTCGCTGACAAAGTCCAACGCTCCAAAGTGCTGACTAGCTCAGAGACGATGCATTCGCCGTTGCCGATGAGGTTTCTCGTCCGGATCTTGACTCCTGCTAGCGCCGACTAGCCCCACGGTGCCCTAGCGAATCAACCCCCTCTACAGATGCCCTAGCCCTCCTTATAAAGGGGAGAGGGCCTAGGTCTCCATTAGGGCATACGTGGAGCATATTCCTAGGAATATGCCTCTTCCCAAAATAGCAACCCGACCGGATCACTTTTTGCCATCGTATGCCATGTAGAGGCTACGTGAGGCCTCTCACGGCGCCAGCGTCATCCGACACATGGCACGTCACCCTTGTCGGCCACGCCTCGGTGGTCCTCCCCTCTGTCCGCTTTGGTCATGCTATAGCGTACAGTGACCACCTTTTGACCAGCGAGATACCTTCCTTCTCTTACAAGCCTGGTATAACCGGATCAGGCCTGGTTTAAACCCGGCTCCGTAGGTACCTGCATACAAGTTACAAATATCCTGCCGGCATAAGACATACGTCGGCCGGGACTCAGTTAGGCGGATACCCTCTGGTCCGGGTTACTCCGTGATTCGGCATGCCTTGAGGTGACTCAGCCAGCATTTGCTTTGACCTTGCCGTACCTCGGCTAACTCGGACTTTATACCCCCGGTGTGACCCTACCCGGGGTATCCCCCCAACAACGCTCCAAGAACAACACAATTGTGCATGAAATAATAAAAATGAAGTGTTTGGAAGAAACCTGAGATTTTTATTGATGAAGAAGGGGATGCCTTGGGCATCCCCAAGCTTTGACGCTTGTAATTATTGGATATTTCTTGGGGTGACACGGGTGGCATCCCCAAGCTTGATCTTTTGTCCATACTTCATCTAATCACATTACTCTTCCCTTACACCTGAAATTTTTCCTTAATACAAAACTTCATCACAATCTTCATTAGGAACATTAGTGTATTCAAGATAGTAAGTCTGTTGGTTCAGTTATAACACAAGTAAAACTTTCATTAAAACACCAAGCTATTGTAGCACTTCCTTTAAAAAGTTGAAATGATCAAAGAGAACTCAAAGAGAAAGAGATTAAGAGGCAAATGCAAATAATGGCAGAAATCTGTCAAAACAGACCAGCAGGTAAAAACCAATTTTTTTGAAGACCTTCTGTTGCTCAAATCGAAAAGTGTTGAATTAATGAAAGTTGGGTAACAACCTGGGGCAGAAGCACAAACAATTACAGCTCAAACCGAAATACAGAGATTTTTCACGAATTTTTACAGCGAAGCACAAAAATCTGTTTCGGGACAACAACTTTACTAAGCATTACTTATCTCTCATTAGAGGTTACTCTTGGCACAAAAACCACACAAAAATGATAAGGACAGTTTTATTACTGAAGCAATAACTTCCAAGACTCAACTAAACTTTTGGGTTATCTCCCAATAAGTACTTTTCTTTAACGCCTTTAAGTTAGGCATGATAGTTTGAGAAGATGCTCACATGAGAAATATGAATTGAAGTAAAAGAGAGCACGAAGAAAGCAAATTCGAAGAACATTTAAGTCCAACCCACTTCCTATGCATAGGAATCTTGTAAATAAACAAGTCATGAAGCACAAAGCAACAAGCATAGTAAAGCAAAACAAGTGCAACTTCAAAAATTTCAACATAAAGAGGGGAAACTTAATATTATTGAGATGCATAAAACCATATTTCCCTCTCTCATAATAACTTTTAGTGGCATCATGAATAAAATTAACAATGTACTATCACATAAAACATTCTTATCATGAGCCATATGCATGTAATAATTATTACTCTCCACATAAGCATAGTCATTCTTATTAGTTGTAATGGGAGAAAATTCAACAAAATAGCTATCATTATTATTCTCATCACCATAATCATCAAATATAGGAGGCATATTGTAGTCATAATTAATTTTCTCCTCAATAGTAGGTGGACTGAAAATATCATATTCATCATTGTAATCATCATATATTGGAGTATAGTATCATCAAAGCAAATTTTCTCCTCTAAAGATGGGGGACTAAAAAGATCATTTTCATAAAAACATGCTTCCCCAAGCTTAGACTTTTCCATAGAATTAGCAATAATGGTGTCCAAAGAATTCATACTAACAACATTGCTATTAGCATGCAAATACTTTCAAACACTTAATGTCCTAACTCAAGATAAATACTATAAAGCTCTCTAATTTTGTTGTTGTTTTCCATTAAGCCTAACTAGTGAAAACAAGAAACAAAAAGACAAAATTGCAGAATCTAAAGGAAATAACTTTGAGGCACTCACACCGGAGGATGTGAGTACCTTTTACCTTACCTCCCCGGCAACGGTGCCAGAAAAATAGCTTGATGTCTACGCACGCTTCTATTCTTGTAGACAGTGTTGGGTCTCCAAGTGCAGAGGTTTGTAGAACATCAGCAAGTTTCCCTTAAGTGGATCACCCAAGGTTTATCGAACTCAGGGAGGGAAGTGGTCAAATGTGTCTAGGTGTCTAGGTAAAATAAGTCTCTTGTGTCCCCAACACACCAAATACACTTGTCAAGTGTCTAGGTGCACTAGTTCGGCAAAGAGATAGTAGAATACAAGTGGTATGGATATAACACAACGGTGCCAGAAAAGAGCTTGACGGGAGAAGAAAAGACTAAAGGCAAAAAGATGGAAGCAAGCAAACATGTAACAAATCTAGTTGCAAACGGTGTTTCAATGTTTATAAACAAGGCCTAGGTATCATACTTTCGCTAGGGAACACTCTCATATAAATATCTCTCTTTATGATACTACTCTAAACTACTCTCCGGTTGGACACTATAATCCATGGTAGGGCTATAACAGCACACCTCAAAGTTCGCTTTCCCCATCTAGATAACCCCACACTGTCACCTTGAGAGCTAGATGGTTCCAACAAACACCACAATTTCATAGAGACATCCAACTCCAAATATAACTCATAACAAGTATTTGTAATCTCTAGCCTAAGTGCCACCATGGTGTGCACGCTGTCACTTTCACACACGTGGGGAGATCAGAGATCTATTAAAGCACTTGGGTAGCAAGGTAGATCTACTTGATTACAAAGCTCATGATCACAATATGATCATGCATAGAGAGAGAGAGATGAACACATAGCTACCGGTAGAACCCTTAGCCTCGAGGAAGAACTACTCCCTCATCATCATGGGAATCAGCAAGGGCAATGGAGATGGTGGTGAAGATCAATGGAGATGGCTCCAGGGGCACTTCCCCATCCCGGCGGGGTGCCGGAACAGAGACTTTCTGTCCCCCGAATCTCCCCTTCGGTGGCGGCGGCGCTACAAAAGTTTCCGTGGCTGGAGGCTAGATTCCTTAGGGTTTTCTCCCGGGGGATTCTTATAGGCGAAGGGGCGATGGCAGAGGGTGGACCAGGGGCCCACACCACCTGGTGGCACGGCTAGGGGACCCGTGCCACCACATGGTGTGGCCAGCCCCTGGCCCCTCTCCGTCTCGTCTTCTGGCTTTGTGAGTCTTCTGGTAAAATATCGACTTTGGCTTTTGTCCCGTCCAATTCTGAGAATATTGATTTTCTGCCTTTTCTGGAACCAAAAACAGAACAAAACAGGCAACTGGCACTGTGGCATCTTGTCAATAGGTTAGTTCTAGAAAATGTATAAAAATGCCTCAAAGTGTGAACAAAGCATAAGAAAGTTGATATAAACAAGCATGGAACATCAAAAATTATAGGTAAGTTTACAACGTATCAAGGGGCAAGGCGCCTAGGGAGGAGGGCTAGCCGACCAGGGCTTGGTGGGCTGCCCACGTGGGGCCCACCTAGGGCCGGCGGCTCCGTGTTGTCTACGCACTTATATTCTTGTAGACAGTTGTTGGGCCTCTAAGTGAGAGGTTTGTAGAATAGTAGCAAGTTTCCCTTAAGTGGATCACCCAAGGTTTATCGAACTCAGGAAGGAAGTTGTCAAAGGTATCCCTCTCAAGCAACCCTACAATCAAGATACAAGAAGTCTCTTGTGTCCCCAACAGACCCAATACACTTGTCAGGTGTATAGGCGCACTAGTTTGGCGAAGAGATAGTGAAATACAACTAGTATGGATATAAGACAAATGGTGCCAGAGAAGAGCTTGACGAGAGGAAACGACTAAAGGCAAAAAGATGGAAGCAAGCAAATATGTAACATATCTAGTTGCAAACGGTGTTTCAATGTTTAGAAACAAGGCCTAGGGATCATACTTTTGCTAGTGAACACTCTCATATAAATATCTTCTCTTCATGATACTACTCTGAACTACTCTCCGGTTGGACACCCTAATCCATAGTAGGGCTATAACAACACTCCTCAAAGTCCGCTCTCCCCATCTTGATAACCCCTCACTATCACCTTGAGCGCTAGATGGTTCCAACAAACACCACAATTTCATAGAGACATCCAACTCCAAATATAACTCATAACAAGTATTTGTAATCTCTAGCCTAAGTGCCACCATGGTGTGCACGCTATCACTTTCACACACGTGGGGAGAGCCGGAGATCTATTAAAGCACTTGAGTAGCAAGGTAGATCTACTTGATTACAAAGCTCACGATCACAATATGATCATGCATAGAGAGAGAGATGAACACATAGCTACCGGTAGAACCCTTAGCCTCGAGGAAGAACTACTCCCTCATCATCATGGGAATCGACAATAGTGATGGAGATGGTGGTGGAGATCGATGGAGATGGATACGGGGGCAATTCCCGTCCCGGCAGGGTGCCGGAACAGAGACTTTCTATCCCCCAAATCTCTCCTTCGGTGGCGGCAGCGCTATAGAACTTTTCGTGGCTAGAGGCTGGATGATTTAGGGTTTTCTCATCGGGAGGCTTCTTATAGGCGAAGGGGCGATGTCAGAGGGTGGACCAGGGGCCCACACCACCCGGTGGCACGGCCGAGGGGACCCGCACCACCACATGGTGTGGCCAGCCCCTGGCCCCTCTCCATCTCATCTTCTGGCTCCGTGTTCCCCTCGGTGAAATATTGACTTTGGCTTTTGTCCCATCCAATTCGAGAATATTCATTTTCTGGCTTTTCTGGAACCAAAAACAGCAGAAACATGCAACTGCCACTATGGCATCTTGTTAATAGGTTAGTTCCAGAAAATATGTAAAAATACTCCAAAGTGTGGACAAAACATAAGAAAGTAAATATAAAACAAGCATGGAACATCAAAAATTATAGATATGTTTCCAACGTATCAACATCCCCAAGCTTAACTCCTGCTCGTCCTCGAGTAGGTAAGTGATAAAAAAGAATATTTTGAGGTGACATGCACCATCATAATCTTGATCAAAGTATTTGCAAGCATTGAAAGTTGGGATCAAAGAACTCTAAACATGAGCATGAAAGATGAAGTTCTAACAATAAGACAAGGTAACTATGCTACAACATGAAAGGATACAAACAAAAGGTTCTTGAATAACAATGCATTGAAAGACGTTTGTTTGTTTCACATATAGAAAACATAGCATAGTGGCATTCAGCTTGTCCCTCATGGAGTAGCAAAACATAAATGCATAGGACACCTTCAAAGTTCATAAGGGTGACTAGATACAAATAGTTCAAGAATAAGCAATATCGACATTATGTATCAATCAACAAGTCTTGGGACAATGCACATTAAATTAAGAATGGCCACTATGCTCTCTCAGTAGGTGCATAAATATAGAAGATGGAGACTCAACATAAAATTAAAAGAAAGGCCTTCATGGAAGGAAGCAGGGATTCAAGTCTCATAAAGAGCTTCCAAAAATTATGGTACTTATTAGCTTTCAGCTCTCATTGCCCCTGTCATAAGCATCTTGAAGTGATTAAGGTTAAAGTGAACAAACTATGGAGTATGTGCTTGACAAAGTATAAGTTGGCAATCTCATGTCCCTTGAATACGAGGGCAGCTCCTCATGCTACTCAAGTTTAGTTACCGGTAAGTTCTTGTCATAGTAAGTACATGTGTATCATAGAGAACCGCCAACGGGGTACCCCTTGCACATGATACAGGAGCTATCCCATAATCAAAATGACAAGGCAAGCAGACAATGAGCATCTCAGCAATCTTCTTATTTACCATGGGAAAATGGTGCTTTTTTCTCTCTTTCCTCTTTTCTCATATTTTTTTTATTTTTCTCAATCTCTATCTCTTTTTTATAAGAAGAATGCTTCATAGATTGCTCACTATGGTGATGCTGCAAGTTTCCACCATGATTAGGCATGGCTTAGGCTAGCGGCCCAGGCCTTTCTCTAATACACATACATAACTCCATGGACTTACAAGCTCCCCTTTCATTTCACACCAACAACATCCATAAACAAAAGAGCATGATATCAACTTGGTACAATGTACAAGTGCAATGTTGAAAGCATTCCCCATGATAGCATGGTTCTGCTAATTCCCAATCTATAAGTGCAAGCATATACAACATAGATGACACAATGGTTCAAGTTTATTAGGGGCAAGAAAAGTAAAGTGTGCCATCAAGTTCATGAGAGCTTTAATCACTAATTTTCACATAACAAGTGTAATTCGGAAGGTAGATAAAAACATGAATATACTTGGAATAGTAAATGCTAATAGGTAGGTATGGTGGACTCTTTGGAATAACTTGGTTTTATTTGGAGTTGGATGCATGAGTGGAACTCATACTTGGTATGGAGGCTAGCAAAAGACTAGTGAAAGAACATTTCATGATTTCCTGTGTTTTGTGTGTTAGATAACATACCACGGAAGTTTTAATGTGTACTAAGTGTTGCAGGAAGTTTTGTGCTTTTGGGGGACCGGATTATCTGCCCCCATCATGGGCTGGATAATCTGGCCAGACCATTTTGGCCAGGACTGGCTCTGCGTGAGCTTCTGTCTGGGGGCGGAATTTCCCTCGAACAGTCCGGCCATGGGGCGTATTTTCTCCCTGTACCGGATAATCTGGCCCTCATGTTGGGGCGGATAATCCGGGCCCAGGGGAATCACACAAGAGAGCGTCAGCGTGAGCTTCTATCTGGGGGCAGAATTTCCCCGGGATATTCCATGGCTGGGGCGGATTTTCCCCCAGGCTGGATAATCCGGCCCTCCCCTAGGGCCGGATAATCCGGTCCCCGGGAGAAGTTGTCAAGAGCCAGCCTGCGCGAGCTTATGTCCGAAGGCGGTTTTTCTACCGGATAATCCGAGTCTAGGGCGGAGTTTTCCCCAGGCCAGATAATCCGGCCTCACTTGGGCTTGATAATCCGGCCCCCAAAGGCTCCAACGGCTTGGTTTGGAAAGGGGGTATAAAAGCCCCTCCTTTCCCATCGAGCAGAACTCTTGATTCATTTGAAAAATGCCAGATACATTACAAGAGCTCTCTCTCTAGATCTCCCACTTCAACCACCTGAAGGCTTCGATCTTTGGGGGAATTGAAGGAGGAGACAATCTTCATCGTCATCACGAATCAAGCGCATCAACTCCTCTCCATTCATTTGGAGAAATCCCCGATCTAGTATTCTTGCTAATATCTAGATCTTGTATATTGTTATTGATAACTTGTTCTTGTGGCAACTTGTTGTCATTACAGGAGCCTCCAATTTGGTTGTGGAGTTGTACCCCGCTAGTTGTGTAAAGGCGCCGGTACTCGCCTCGAAGGGTTCCTATAGTGGAAAGTTGGATTAGGCCTTTGGTGGCGGGATCCATCGAAGAATAGGGTGAGGCCTATTGTGGCGTGGTGGTCTTAGTACCGCCCATCCCTCCAACACAAATGTAACAAGGAAGGAACTGCGGTAAAACAAATCATGTGTCTCCACGTGCTTCACTACGGTTCACTCGTTCCTCTTTCCACTCGCCTCTTACTCGCTAGTAGATAGGTTTTCATATAGGGAAATTTTTCTAAATAGTTATCAGAGAATTTACCTTTTGTGTTAAGCCTAAAATTGAAAAGGCATTAAAATTTGAAGTAGCACCTATTCACCCCCCCCTCTAGGCGCCCATACGATCCATTTCAATTGGTATCAGAGCCCTGGCTCTTTATTCGGGCTTAACCGCCTAAGAGAAGTATGGGTACCAAGGACAATGGGAATGAGGCTATGGATAAGGTCACAATGGATGACCTCAAGACGTTGGAAACAACCTTGTTGAAATCCTTTGAGACCAAGATGGAGGAGATGCATCAAATGATTGCTCGCCTCACATCATCCGTAGCCCCATCTCCATCCTCCTCTGAGGCCACCACTCCCTCATCCAAGGATAAGGCTAACATCGGATCCAAGGAAGATGAAGTGGTAGGTGAAAAACATAATGGTTCCACCTCCAAGAAGGGAAGTGGTAAGGAGGAATATAGTGAGGTTCATCACTTATATTCCCCCGACCCACCTATCCCTCATCCTCATATAAACAATAGGGGTGATCCACCCAAGCTTACTGCATCTTCATTTAATCAATGGCAATTCTTAATGAAGTCTCATGTTTGCAGCTCTTCTATTAAACTTTGGAGGATTATCGAAGAGGGTCTTCATATTGGAGATCACACCAACCTGACAAGAAGAGAAGTTGTGGACAGCCAATTGAATGCTACGGCTCTCCACATGATACATCTTGGAGTGGGTCCCAAGGACATGCCCCACATTGAACATCTCAACACAGCTAAAGAAGCTTGGGATGCTCTCATCGATCTCTTTATTGGAAATGAAAGCATGAGAAGGAATAGGTATGATGCCCTTAGTAATGAAGCTGAAGGATTCTACATGTTGGATGGTGAAAACCATGAAGACATGTATAGAAGGCTCAAGGGCATCGCAACAACATTTAGAAAGCATGGAGCCACTCACATTGATGATGCTTGGATAAAAAGGAAATATGTGAGTGCTCTAATGCCTTTTGAGCCAACGGATTGAAGAGCTTGCAAGGTAGACACAACTACCATCAAATGACGCCCAATGAAGTCATGCAAGAAATGGCATCATTCAAAGTTGTTGCAAAGAACGCGGAAGATGCCCGTGCCTGTGCCATTGGAATGCAAAAAGGGGTCAATGTTGCTCTAAAGGCTAATGTTGTTGAGCAAGATGAGGACGAAAGAGCTTTCGAGAGTGCCTCCATGGATTTCCCCGATGAAGTAAAACGTGCTCATGGTGAGTACATGGTGTTTTACACAAGGAACTTTTGGAAGGATCGTGCCAAGGCCAAGTCAGAACTCGTGCGCAAGAATGGGTCAAGTGGAAGAAGAGAAAGTGGCCCAAAACTGAGAACATGCTACAATTGTGGAGATAGGATGCACTTTGTGGCTGAGTGTCCATATCAAATAGAGAAGACAATGGTGGTAGGCTCATCCTTAAAAAATCCAAGGCACCTAAGAAGAAGCCATTTATCAAAAATAATGGCCCTTACAAGAAGCAACCCAAGATTATTTTGGTGGCACAAAAAGAATACTCCTCTGCAAGTGAAGATGAAGAGAATGAAGATAGTTCTTGCGAGGTGGCTGCTATAGCTACCACATCGACTCCATCATCTCTCTTCGACTCGCCAACAATGTCATCAACAACAATGTCATCAACAACAATGTCACTTGTCGTATGGCAAGAGGGTCCGAGGTATCAACTTCTAGTTCTTCATTCCCTAAGACTAACATAAATATGGATATGGATGATCATACTAGTCTTAAAATGAAGAAGAAGTTATTGCTTTGGACAACTTTTTCACTAACTTGCAAGGTGAGCACAAACTTCATTTTGATGCTCTTATGAGTCAACTTGCCCAAGCCGAAGATCTCCTTGAAGAAAAGGGCAGAATTGAAAGAGAAGATGCCTTAGAGATAACTTCTTTGAAGAATGCCTTGGAAGAAGAAGAGGAAGCTCGAGTATCTCTGGAAGAGAGACTCGAATCCATTGAGGAGTCACATGAAGAAGTTGTGGCTCAGCTCATCAAAGAACGTGACAACGCGCTTGCCAAGGTAAAGAAACTAAAGAAGGAAAAGATTGAATTTGGGGCTGCTCATGCCAGACTCTCAGAGAAGTTTGAGAAACTTGACATTGCTCACAAGGCATTGGAGAGTGAACACTCTACTCTAAATGAGTCCTCATGAACATCTCCAAAATCAATTGAGGAAGTATGATGTTCCCAACACCTCCACATCATCTTATGAAAAAGAAGAACTTGCAAAAGGATCTCAACACAAAGGTAAAGAAGTTCTAGATGAGATACTTAGCAAGCAAAGAACAAACAATGGAATAGAGGGTATTGGTTATATTCCCAAGACAAAGAACAAGAAGAAGAAGAGCAAGACTACTCAACCAAAGACTAGCACCACCACCAATGACAAGTCTAATTATGATGGTTTTGCAGGGGCTAACAATCCTAACTTTGAGTTATATTGCGATCATTATGGTGATGTTTATACTAGTTATGTAGGTCCTTATGATTGTTACATTCCTTGGTCTATTTGGGTCCCCAAGACCCTTGTCACTAACATGAGAGGACCCATTGAAAAATGGGGACCTAAAACCAAGAAGTAACTTTCTTGCAGGGCTATGCTTCCGGTGGGTCTAAATGGGTACTCGATAGCGGATGCACAAGTCACATGACCGGAAGCAAGGAGATCACCACGGAGATGCGGCCAATCATGATCATGTAACCGTCTCCTATGGTGACAAATCTAAATCCGAGGTGTTGGGTCTTGGCAAAGTTGTGGTGGCTCACGATATATCTCTCGTGGACGTCATGCTTGTTGAGACCCTCGGTTACAATTTACTTTCAGTTTGATAAGATGGGCTTTGTAGTTTTTATTGATGCTGATTTGGTGGTACTCTTGTGGAGCAAGTCTCTAAAAGTCGCTTTCGTGGGATATGTCGAAAATGACCTGTACGTGGTGGACTTTTCGGGGAAAACCACTACAGGCCCGATGTGTCTTTTCGGAAAGGCTGATGCGGGTTGGTTATGGCTTCGCCAACTAGCCCGCGTCAATATGAGAACTTTGCAAAGTCTCCACAAGGGTGGCCACATCCTTGGACTAAAAGAAAATGTCTCCTTTACCAAAGATCGTGTTTGTAGGGCTTGTGTTGAAGGGAAAATACATGACTCTCCTCATCGAAGGAAGACTATTATTTCCTCAAAAAGGATCTTAGAGATCCTTCATGTGGACCTCTTGGGACCTCCATCTCATGCAAGCCTCGGTGGGAAGAAGTACTGCCCTTGTGATCATTGATGATTACTCAAGATACACTTGGGTCTATTTCTTCAAGTTGAAGAGCGAGACTCAACAAACAATCATCGACTTCGCCAACGATGTTCAACGTCAACACAAACGTCCCTATTCTGGCAATAAGAAGTGATAATGGCTCTGAGTTCAAGAACTACACCTTAAATGAGTTCCTAAGTGAAGAAGGGATAAGACATCAATATTCCGCTGTGTATACCCTCAACAAAATGGTGTTGCTGAGAGGAAGAACCAGACTCTAATGGATATGGCAAGGTCTATGCTAGCCGAATTCAAGTTTCCATATAACTTCTGGGCTGAAGCAATCTCTATCGCTTGTCATTCATCCAACCGGTTATACCTCCATAAAATCTTGGACAAGGCTCTGTATGAAATACTTACCGGTAACAAGACAAACATCTCATACTTTCGGGTATTTGGGTGTAAGTGTTTCTTTCTCATCAAGGGAGTTCATTTATATAAATTTGATTCTAAGGCTTTAGAAGGTATTTTCGTTGGTTATGGTGTCGAATCCCACACATATAGAGTCTACAATAAGCTCTCCAGAACTATTGTAGAATCTTGTAGTGTGGTGTTCGACGAAAATGACAGCTCCTGTGCGGGGCAAGTTGATGTTTGTGATGCAGATGTTGAAATACCCCAAGATGCCATAATAAGAATGGGCGTGGGATTTTTCCACCCCATTGAGGAACCCCTTGTGGCGGATCGGGAAGGACAATGTTCTACTCATGAAGATCCCTCATCTACACATACTCAACATGCTCCAACCACGGGAGTAACTTCTACACCAACTCCACCAATTGCTGAAGGTCAACATGCTCCTGGATGCTCTAGGCCGGATTATCCGGTCGACACCGAATTATCCGGCCACCACTCCCCTGACGACCAAACTGTGCATCCTATTGAAGAAATTGCTGCAAGCTCCAGGCCGGATTTTCCGGCTGACCCCGGATTATCCGACCCCTCGCAAATTCAAGCAAGTTCTAGGAAACCCGATGAAATTGCATCAAGTTCTCCTAGGCCGGATTATCCGGCCTCACCCTCGGCCAGATTATCCGGCCTTGAAACTCCTGATGATCAATAGCCTCCTGTTACGGCTACTGACCCACCTCAAGGGCATGCTTCGTCATCTCCTACTACTGATAATCAGACTTCTAATCAAGGCCAAGCAAATGATTCCAACGAAGACTCAAGTGATGAAACTATTCCACCAAGAGACAACAAGCTTGTTGAACTTTGTTGCAAGGCTCGTGCTGATCGGAACCTTGAGTTAAGGGGTCATACTCTTGACAAAGTTGTAGGTGATCTTCGACGAAGGGTTTCCACTAGAAGGGAATTGGCAAGTTTGGTGAGCATCAAGCTCACATCTCTATGGTGGAACCTAAGAAGGTTTTTGAAGCTCTTGAAGATTCGGACTGGGTTGTTTCTATGCATGAAGAGTTGAATAACTTTGAGCGCAACAAGGTCTGGAAACTAGTGAAGAATCCCAAGGATTGCCGCAATGTTGTCGGCACTAAATGGATATTTAAAAACAAGCAAGATGAGAATGTCAGTGTTGTAAGGAACAAGGTGAGACTAGTGGCACAAGGCTATTCCCAAGTTGAGGGCATTGACTTCAGTGAGACCTATGCTCATGTGGGTCGTCTTGAGTCCATTCGTATCCTTCTTGCTTATGCTGCCATAATAATTTTAAATTGCAGCAAATGGATGTAAGGGTCTTTTATTAATGGTCCTCTACATGAGATGGTATATGTAAAGCAACCCCCGGGATTTGAGGATCCTAACTTCCCGAACCATGTCTACAAACTCGATAAGGCACTCTATGGCCTTAAACAAGCCCCACGTGCGTGGTATGAGCACCTTAAAGAGCTTTTGCTAGACCGTGGCTTCGAAGTTGGGCAAATCGATCCCACTCTTTTACTAAGAAGGTTAAGGGGAGCTCTTTGTATGCCAACTATATGTAGACGACATCATCTTTGGTTCTACTAATAAAGCTTTTAATGATGATTTTTCAAAGCTTATGACTGACAGGTTTGAGATGTCTATGATGGGGGAGTTACGGTTCTTTTCTTGGATTCGAGATCAAGCAACTTAGAGAAGGAACCTTCATCAATCAAGCTAACTACATCCAATACATGCTCAAGAGATTCAAGATTACGGATCTTAATGGCTCGCCAACTCCGATGCAAACAAAAGGTCACCTTGAACTTAACCCCCACGGTAAGGATGTGGACCAAAAGTCATACCGGTCCATGATCGTCTCTCTGCTTTACCTCTGCGCGTCTAGACCCGATATTGTGTTGAGTGTGGGGGTGTGTGCAAGGTATCAAGCAGATCCTAAAGAAAGCCACTTAGTGGCGGTCAAGAGGATCTTCTGATATTTGGTTCATTCCCCTAACTTTGGTCTATGGTATCCCAAGGGCTCCAATTTCTCTCTATGTGGTTATACTGATTCAGATTGGGCCGGTGTTAAGGATGGTCGGAAATCAACTTCTGGTGCTTGTCAGTTTTTGGGAAGATCTCTAGTTTGTTGGTCATCTAAAAAGTAGAATTGTATTTCTCTCTCCACCGCCGAAGCTGAATATGTTGTTGCGGCTAGTGCCTACACTCAGTTATTATGGATGAGGCAAACTTTAAAGGAATACGGTGTCAATTGTGACAAAGTGCCTCTTTTATGCGATAATGAAAGTGCAATCAAAATTGCATACAATCCGGTACAACACACAAGGAAAAAGCATATTGAGATTCAGAATCATTTTATTCGGGACCATGTTGCTCGAGGCGATATTGATCTATCTTTTGTGAGCACGAAGAACCAACTTGCTGATATTTTCACAAAGCCACTTGATGAAGCAAGGTTTTGCTACTTGAGGAATGAGCTAAATATCGTTGATTCAAGGAGCTTGTCTTCATTACCCATGCAATCACTCATACATCTCAGTCTTATTTGGTCTAGATGTGGGCATGGATATACGGGAGTGTGGTCCTAATTGATTGGACTAACCCTCCCCCATAATGCCGAAAGCAAGTCAAATCATTTCTCTTAATATCATTTTGTGATATGTGAGCTTATTAATGAGTATTGGTTATGAACCCAAGATATATCTTCGCAGTGTCATACCATACACTCCAACAAGGTGGCTTCGGCCACCGCCCTCTTCCTTGAGAAGAGTTGGATTTATTTGGATCTTCCTTGATTGTTTTTAGCTCCTCTCATGTTTTTATGGCAAGCACACTCACTTTTGGCTTCTAGTTCTTTGATTCTCTTGCAAATTTGGGTGTGTAGTACCATCTCGGTTTGGCTCTCTTAATCCTAAGCCTTTCCCTACCCCTAAGCCATCTATTCTTGCACACAAGTCCCTTGTACATCTTGTGGGGTGTGGTTTGGGGACGCGTTGGCCGACTCTGTGTGTAATAGAAGTTCGGAGTTTAGGCCGGATAATCCGGCCCAGTATTAGCCGGATAATCCGCCCTGGCGGATTTCATCCTTAAAGGCAGGGGTCAGGGGGAAGGGCTCATAACGAGTAGAACTTCTTCTTTCCCCAACCCTCTCCCCTCTACCCAGATGCTGCCTGCCATCCCCCACCCCCCCCGAGCCTCTCCGGCCACCGGATTTTCCGGGCCTCCCCGGATCTTCTTCTTCGCGCCTCCAGGTACCTTCTCCTCCGCGTTCTTCCTCCAGTGAGTGAGGGTAACTCCTCTCTCCCCTTTTGGCTAGATGTGTTTTTATTAGTTGGGTGGAACGTTGTCTAGAAGGATGTTGTTTCGCGTTAGAAATCATGGTCTTGCCATTTTAGGCCCAATCTACGCCTTTGCATGCATTCAATCTAGGCGAATATGAAAATTTCTGCCAGGGCCGTATTATCCGCCCCTAGCCAGGCCGGAAAATCCGGCCTGACAGACTAAAAACTGGTTCAGTTTTGCCTTGTTGTGTGCATTGAGTAGGATTGGACTGTGAACTTTTTGCCGACTTTTTCTATGCTTCTCTTGGACTTGTGTGTTGCTTATCCCCATGCTATCGCCTTGTTCTCCCAAGGTGGTTCCAGTGCTCCAAGACTTACAAGCGTTGTCCTCGTGGTCTCTATTTCGGGTAAACAATGAGGGTAATACTGTGGACGAAGTTGAATTGAGAAGAGAAAAAAAGAAGCTAATCGCATGGGCTGAGCAAGAAAAGAGGGAGAGATCCAGGAGGGGTGTGTCCAAGAGGAAGGGCAAAGAGCCCAAGATTAACTACAA